>VZTY01022930.1:18139-30835 GCA_013400935.1 Turnix velox
TTTTAAACCACTGCTCCTCATCCTGTGGCTCCATGCCCTGGCAAACAGTCCCTCCCCATCTTCCCTTCAAGGCACTGAGAGACCCATAGAAGGTCTCCTTGGGATCCTTCTCCTCTCCAGGCTGAACAGCCCCATCTCTCTCAGCCTGCCCTCACAACAGGGGTGTCTCCAGCCCTTGGATCATCCTCGTGGCCTCTCTTAGACCCTCTCCAACAGGTCTATGTCCATTTTGTGGGCATCGGAGCTATTGCCACGACACTATGCTCCTCCAGCTTTCACTCCATATGCTTAGTAGAAGTCAGTGGTGCTAAATATATATGGCTGTTAGCCTCTCCTGGCACATAGCCCAACAGCAGAGTGTGAATGAGGAAGTTTTCTGCCTACTGCTGTCTTTTCACTGCCATTTGGCCTCCTGCTTCCTCCTCTGACCTGCTGCCTGAGGTCTGAGAGGTGGACACAATTTCTCAACTGTTGTGCAAGATTGCTGATCAACATCCTGCAGGATGCCTCTACCAAAACCAGGCTGCCCAGTATTGCAGTATTATTGAATGTTTTGCTGATGTTCAGATGGGAAGGATTTAATTTGCTTTCTAGTGACTGCTGGGAAAGGAATCCCAATAATCCATGTTGGTTTAGCCGTTGCTAGGCAATGTTTATACTTTTCAGGGACTCTTTACAGCTCCCCATAGAAGCTGAGAAGGAGCTTGGGCAACACAGTGGGATGGCCAATGAGTATTCCACACTATAGATATCATGCTCAAGATAGAAATGGGGATTGCCCAGGGGGTGGAATCCTTAAGAGGGTAGCAATTCATCAGCTCATGTGAATGTCTTGTGTCATTATTATTATTACAGTTATTTTCCTTTTTTATTGTATTAAACAATATTTCCACCTTTTTCCTTCCTTTTCCTCTTCTTCTTTCTCTCTTCTCATCACTTGGTGGTACCCAGAAACTCACACCAGTATTAGCAGTTGTTATATTCACATCACAATGTTTGTTTCTAAAAATCTCTCTCTGTGGTTGGTGTCAGTGGCTGAATCCCCACTGACTGAATTAGGAAATGGATTCTATCTTTAAAGCATTAAATTGCTCTCTCTGGGTTGTTTTTTTTTTTCCAGATGCCCGCACTCAGCGTGAATACAATGAGAGCCACATCATTACAGCACGCAGGATTGAACAGGTGAGGGGGGGATTTGCCACCAGTGGAAATCCATCACTGGATTTAGCAATTAGCTATAAGCCAGAATTGACTTCTTGACTTCAGCCTGGAGAAGAGAAGGCTTGGGGGGAACTCAGAGTAGCTTATCAGTACTTGAAGGGGGCTACAGAAAGGCTGGGGTGACTAGATAAATACTCAATGAGGGTGGCAGGAGGGTGCATATTGGGAGAGGGGGGATTTAGTCTGGAGATAAGAAAGTTCTTTCCTGTGAGGGTGATGAGACACTGGAAGAGGTTGCCCAGAGAGGCTGTGGATACCCCCTCAATCCCTGGAGGTGTTTAAGGCCAGGCTGGATGAGGCACTGAGCAACCTGGTGTAGTGGAAGGTGTCCCCCCATGGCAGAGGGTTTGGAACTAGATGATCTTTAAAGTCCCTTCCAACCCAAACCATTCTATGGTTCTGTCACTTTAATCCCACGGGAACTGTCCTGTCCTCCCCTCCCTAGTTCCAACCATGTTCCATTTCTGCCACTGGGGGTATGTATTCTGTCACAAAGCAGAGGTGGCTTCTGTACCCTCAAGGATTGGCTCGGGGGAGATGTGTATCAGGGAAAAACATTGCACAAGAGCGAACATGTTGTAGCTTTGTCTCGGAGAGGACAGTGCTGGCATCTCTACTGCTGCAGCTGATGGAGCAATCTGCTGTAGTTTGCGTCATGTCACAGTTCTAACCAGGTCTTCCAGCGTCAAGTACAGACAGAGTGACAAAACCAGGCTGGTGCTATGGAGTATTAATGTCCCCCTCGTGAGACCCCACCTGGAGTTACTGCATCCAGCTCCAGAGCAATCAGCACAAGGACACGGACCTGCTAGAGGAGGCCACAAGGGTGTTCTGAGGACTGGAACCACCTCTGCTTTGAGGACAGGCTGAGAGAGCTGGGGTTGCCCAGCCTGGAGAGGAGAAGGATCCCAAGGAAATCTCACAGCAGCCTCCCAGTGCCTGAAAGGGCTACAGGAAAGGTGCGGAGGGGCTGTGTGCCAGGGCATGGAGCCACAGGATAGAATCATAGAAAAGTTTGGGTTGGAAGGGACCTTAAAAATCATCTAGTTCCAACTCCCCTGCCATGGGCAGGGACACCTCCCACTACACCAGGTTGCTCAATTCCTCATCCAGCCTGGCCTTAAACACCTCCAGAGATTGAGGGGGCATCCACAACCTCTCTGGGCAACCTCTTCCAGTGTCTCACCACGCTTTCAGGAAAGAACTTCTTTCTTATCTCCAGCCTAAATCTTCCCTCTTCCAATTTACATCCATTATTGCTAGTCCTTCCATCACATATCCTAATCAAAAGTCCTACTCCTGCCTTTCTGTAGCCCCCTTCAGATATTGAGAAGCCACTACGAGGTCCCCCCTGAGCCTTTTCTTCTCCAGGCTTTTCTTCTCCTCACAAGGCAGTTGCTCCAGCCTCCTTTTGATCATCTTCGTGGCTTCCTCTAGACCTGCTCCAACAGCTCAATGTCCTTCTTTTGTTGAGGGCTCCAGAACTGGACACAATACTCCAAGTGGGGCCTCACCAGAATCGATGAGGATGAGAGACAATGTTTTGAAACTTGGGGCAAGGTTAGGTGAGACATGAGGAAGAAGTTCTTCGCCATGAGAGTGATGAGAGACTGGAACAGGCTGCCCCAAGAGGTGGTGGAGGCCCCATCAAGCCTGGTGACATTCAAAGCCAGGTTTGCTGAGGTTCTGAGCAACCTTAACTAGTGCAGGATGTCCCTGCTCACTGCAGGGGATGGGACTAGATGGCCTTTGAAGGTTCAACTCTCTGATTCAATTATAAGATGTCAGTAACATCAATGCTACAGTGATGCCCAGCTCCAGCTGGGTTCCTGATAGAATTTCTCTGTGATTTTGTTAGAGTCCTACAGGGGAGTATCTGGTACCAGATGCAGTGGAGTTGAGGTGTGTCAGATACTGTGTGGTGTATGACTGGGAGACCAGCTCTTGGGATTCCTATGACTCTGATGAAGAGGAGAAAGGAAAAGGTAACTGTGACCCTTGGCAGTCAACACCTCACTGCTGGATAAATATTCTTCCCATTCCTTGTTTAATTTTATGTTGAAAGGGATCACATTTACCTAGTTTTATTAGAAAAACCTCTGGGGTTTTATTTTACTCTGTTGCATACATTCTTGGGCTTCAAAAATCTAGATTTTATTTTAAAGTGTTCCAGCAGGTTCACCTGTGGAGTGAGCCCTCTGAAGCTCCTTGAGGAGCTTGTTGCATGTGAGGAACGAGTTCTTTTTTCATGTTTCACTGAGATTCTATGGTTGCCTTTCAGGGAGCAGTACCTCATCAGAGGCTGAAAACAGTGATTCCACTTCCACATGTTCACAGAGTGAGTACTTCCTTCTTTGAGAAGAACAAAAGGCTTGACATTATAATATTACAAAAGTTTTAGCTTTAATGAGAGTGATGATTCGATGGAGCTCACTGAGAAATGTGAAGAGCTGGAAATTTTTCTCTGTAATTGTTCAATCTTCCTTGAACCATGGAAATGTTTGGCTTTCAAGATCTTTTGGCAGTAAGTTCTGCGATGTGCAGAACCATGGCTGTGTTTGTTGGGCTCCTGTTAGCTTTCTAAAGGCCACTGTGGCTTTAGCAAAGACTTACATCCTTTTTTTTTTCAAGAAAAAAAGTCTGAAGGTGTAAGGGGAATGAATAAAGCAAGCACATAAATGCTCAGTGAGACTGTAGCAAGAGGAAGTGTGAAGAATCAGAAGTGGGTTTCCATTGTGTCATTCTATTTCTAAAGCAGAACTAGAGGCAGGTGGGATGGATCCCTTAGGAGAGAAAGAGATCCAGTCATCTCAGGTAATTTGCTTCACTAAGTAGAGTGTTTAAAACACTTATGAAGAATTTATTCCAGATACTTCCTTTTTTCCCCTTTGCCTAAAGCCAACTAAAAAAATAGGACCAGCATAAACTAAAGATTATTAGATTTAAATTCATTAAATTCATTTAAATTCATTAAATTCCCAAAGAATAATGGGGAAGGGGGGTGGAAATCTTCATCATGACCTACAAAAGAAACCAGGAGAGGAGAAAAAGATCAGGACAAGAGGTGAAAATGTTGTGCCTTGTGCAACAGCTCAAAAAATAAGTTTAGATTCTCACAGGGCTTTCCATAGATCATTAGATGAAAGGAAAAGGAGTTTGCTTTTGGTGTCAGGGGGCCAGGTGTAACCCCAGTGCTGTTGGAACATCCTAAGTCTGCCCTGAAAATAGCTTCTTGATCTCCTCTCTCAGATGCCTTAGGAGAGAAAGGGATTCAGCCATCTCAGGTAATTTGCTTCACTAACTGGAGTGTTTATAACACTTATGAAGAATTTATTCCAGACACCTCCTTCTTTCCCCTTTTGCCTAAAGCCAACTAAAAAAAACAGGGCCACCATAAAGACTATTAGGTTTAAATTCATAGTGCTTACCTATTCCCAAAGAATAAAGGGGAGGAGGGGAAATCTTCATCTTGACCTACAAAAGAAACCAGGAGAGGAAAAAAAGATCAGGGCAAGAGCTGAAAATGTTGTGCCTTGTGCAACAGCTAAAAAATAAGTCTAGCTTCTAACAGGGCTTTCCATAGATCATTAGATGAAAGGAAAAGGAGTTTGCTTTTGGTGTCAGGGGTCCAGGTGTTGGAAACACCCTAATCTGCCCTAACAAATAGCTTCTTGATCTCCTCTCTCAGATGCTGTGGAAGGAACTGCTATCCAGCATGCTAAACGCTTGGAGGAATTCACCCATCACCCCGTGCTGGTGCTGAAGGGAGGATACAAGGAGTTTTCAGCTTGTTATCGCTTTCTGAGGACTCAGAAGATCCTGTGGATGCCCAGGGTGAGATGAGACTAATTTCCAAGTAATTAGCATTCATGATGATGTAAACCTACCCTCAGAGTATTTTCAAACAAAGGAGTTAAAATGTAGTTTGAGTCACTGTGCTTTTTGAGTCTCACCACTAATACTTTTAGAGCCACTCTTTGCCTTTTTTATCCTTCTTCTAGTGGGTGAAAGAAACTCATGAAAACAACTTGGGAAGGTTTCTCTGGTAACCCCTAAACTGGCCTATTGGAGAGAAAAAATAACTAAACAAACTTGAACCAATGATGAGAATTTATTCTTCTAGTGGGTGAAAGAAACTCATGAAAACAACTTGGGAAGGTTTCTCTGGTAACCCCTAAACTGGCCTGCTGGAGAGAACAGATAACTAAACAAACAAGATCCAATGATGAGAAGAAGCAGGTTTCTCTCTGAGGCTGGATGTAACACAGTAAATGTTCTCAGACAGAAGTACAGTTGCTATCAAACACTGTGTTCCATGTTTATAAAGGATGACAAAGCAAGTGCTGCTGCACTGTATCAACAGGGCCAGCAAGAAAACAGCCATCCACCAGAACACTGCTCTCCTAACTCCTTGCTTTCACCTACCTGTTGAGGTCATGAGAAATAATTACTCCTTTTTCACATCAGAAAAAAACATAGAATCATAGAGTTGGAAGGGACTTTCAAAGGTCATCCAGTCCAACCCCCAGCAGTGACAGGGATATTCTGCACTAGATGAGGTTGCTCAGAGCCTCAGCAAGCCTGCCCTTGAATGTCTCCAGGCTTGATGGGGCCACCACCACCTCTCTGGGCAACCTCTTCCAGTGTTTCACCACCCTCATGGGGAAGAATTTCTTCCTAATGTCTCACCCTGCTCTAGATTAAATGACAGGACTGATTTAGAAGGTACTGGACAGCAGAAGGCTATATCTTCAGTTCCTATTTCATCTTCTCACTTCTGCTTTCCATTGAATAGCCCATGACATGGTGCCAACCTCTGGGATGCTACAGCACAGGAGAGAAAATCGATTCCCTTTGTGCTGCTCTGTGCAAACCAGCAAACTGTTGGACTTGCCAGTCAGATTCAATTCTCCTTGCCTCTAAGCTGTTCTTCTCTCTGTTGCTTTAAATTGTTGGGCTGCTGCTTTGTTCTGCTGTAGCAGGGGCCAAGTATCAGGGAGGTAGAGGCACTGTGGCCTTTTTTTTTGTCTGTTTTTATTCTCAACCTTCAGGCTGCAGACAGTGGAAGCAGCTGCAGATTCGTGTTCTGCCACAACAGGGCACCTGCAGCTTTGCAGGTGGGAGATGATTTCATTTAGCCTGGCAAACAGCAGCCAGGGAGAGGAAAAAATTTATCTGTTGTGCTGCAGACAATGTAAAGAATATATACCTCTTGTTTAGCTAGGATTTGCTTCAAATAATACCATGATGACAGCATTGCTCTTAATTATCAGCAATAAATCTCTCAAAGATTTCAATATATAGAAAGTCTGGGTGATAAAATGAATTATTACACCACAATGTGTCATGGGCTGCTCACTAAGAATGTGTTTGATTCTTCATGTGCCTTCAGTTTGAGAATTTACCACACTGGAAGGAGCAGACACACTCTCTAAACTCAGTCTCTGGTTTCTCTCTGGCAGGAACTGGAAAAATTACAGCCATATCCAGTAGAAATACTGCCTGCTAAGTTATATATGGGCAATTTCCAGCAGGCCTGTGATCAGCAAATTCAGAAAGATCTGAAGATCAAAGCCCTGGTCAATATCTCAGAGCAGCCTGCCACACTGTAAGTTAAACAGATCATAAAGGAAACAGCAGGTGAAGTTAAGACATCAGTGTTGATAACACGTGGAATGGAAAACCAGTAATTAAACTGGTCCTGTCTTACAAGCACCTCAGTGTCTTATCATAACAAATCCCTTATCACAATGGTAATAATGGTGATGATGAAAAGCTAACACATGTCACAGCAAACAAAATTATCACCTTGCTTCCAACAAAGAGTTTTTCAAAGCTGCTTCTTTCCTCCACTTTATGCCACTTGCTCTTCTTCCAGGTTTGCAGAAGGTGGCCAGTACCTCCATGTACCTGTTCCAGATTCACTTGAAGCAGATCTTTTTTCTGCTTTTGCCACTGTTTCTCATTTCATAGGTGAGTTGTTCCCAGTCTGGAATTCCTGAGACCTTGCTCACTCTGGGATATTAGATAGGAGTGACTGGAATTCACTTCAACAGGAAGCTCTGACAGAAGGGTCATAATCTTTTCAGATCAGGGTCCTCCCAAACAAGCCCACACCCTAATGGATACCAGAACTGTTTTACTGGCCTGATAGATAGAGAGGAGGTTTTACAGAGCAGCTGACTCTAAAGTTCTTACTTTAAAAAATTATTTACTTATTTAAAAATACCCCATTATGATAACAATGAGGACAAGCTGAAGGAGTTGGTGTTATACAGCCTGGAGAAGAGAAGGCTCAGGGGGGACCTCAGAGTGGCTTCTCAGTACCTGAAGGGGGCTACAGAAAGGCTGGGGCAGGACTTTTTAATAGGGTCCAGGATGGCAGGACTAGGAGTAATGGATGCAAATTGGAAGAGGGGAGATTTAGTCTGGAGATAAGAAAGTTCTTTCCTGTGAGGGTGGTGAGACACTGGAACAGGTTTCCCAGAGAGGTTTCCCTGGAAGTGTTGAAGACCAGGCTGGATGAGGCATTGAGCAACCTGATCTAGTGGGAGGTGTCCCTGCCCATGGCAGGGGGGTTGGAACTAGATGATCTTGAAGGTTTCTTCTAACCCAAACCATTCTATGATTCTATAAGAGTGAGCTTTCCACTAGATCTGAGAAGGTTTTGCTGTAGGATGTCCATCAGTGCTTCATAGGATTCCCTCCAATTCCTTTGTTCTGAAGTTTTTTTAAAATTTATATATTTCTTTTATTTCTTTATTGACTCTTAAATTAAAATAATTTAACTTTTAGCAGCCCAAATCTTCAACCAGCAGAGCTTTATTTGAACAAGAATGTGAGACACACTGGAGAAACCACCACCAGACACTGCTAACCTGTATAATTTCCACCCAGACCCACTGTAGAGTTTAAGGAGACTTTCAAGTTGGACGACACCAACTTGCCTTCAGCTGATTACATCAGAGAGGGCAAGAAAAAACACCCTCTCCAGCTCACAGCCTGCAGCAGCACAGCAGACACAGCTCCTGCAGCTCCATGCTGTGATCTTGTCCAACCCTGTCCTTATCTTTTATCACACTCAGGAAAAAACACCTGCCACAGAGCAAGGCCCTGCTGAGCTCAGCTTTGTGCAGGGCCAGAAGCAAAAGACCCCCCTGTCCCCACAGATCTTATAATCCAAGCAGAAAATAAGAAATGACAAGTGGACACAGACAAAGAAACAAGGTTTGAGGATATAATTTTGCAGTCCTGAGGTGAATACAGGCATTGAAACCCAAACACCAAAAAATCCACTCACTTGTCTTTTGGTTTGCTGCATTTTTTTCCCACTAGTATTTCATAAGTATCTTTTTTTGTGGGGAAGGGTTTCCAAAAGAAACTTTAAGAGTTTATTAGCTGCTCTAATGGAAGTGCACACTGTTTACTTGACAGTCTAACTGTTTGTTTAACAGCATAGAGTTGGTTACTTAAACTGGAATGGTTCTGGTTGAGCACTAGACTAAAGCTCCCCACATACTCTTGGGGGAGTGTGGATGTCCTCGTGCCAGCTGTGTGTTGGAGCTAAGCCATTTCTACTCAGATCTGAGAAGAAAATTAGTATCTGAGGACAGAAATAAGTTGGAAAACTCTATTAGAGGCTGAAGAAAAAAAAGGACAAACCCCCACAATCTCCTGAACAGCTTTGCCCTATGAATTCTGTGTGACCTGATCTGGGTGATCCTGCTCCAGTAGGAGGATTGGACTCAATGATCTCTTGAGGTCCCTTCCAATCCCTGACATTCTGTGATTTTGTGAATTCTAGAGTTGCTGATATTCCAAAACCATGCCATGTTGCCTGCTCTGGGGAGGGAGGGAGAGAATTGAAAAGGTCA
Organism: Turnix velox; assembly: GCA_013400935.1. Classification (NCBI taxonomy): domain Eukaryota; kingdom Metazoa; phylum Chordata; class Aves; order Charadriiformes; family Turnicidae; genus Turnix; species Turnix velox. The sequence goes on from VZTY01022930.1 coordinate 27,235, forward strand.
TTAATAAAATATGCAACCTTTCAGGCACACAGAGAGCAGAGCTGATGTGGTTAGCAGTGAGTGACAGCATCCCCTGAAAGCCAAGCAGATCAGAGTTTGCTGATCTTAGCAATTTTCACTGCAAAGTACCCATCATAAAAGAATTGTAAAATCAACCTGTGCATGCTTCCTGCTGGTGACTGTCACAGAGGAGCAAGGGACTTGAACTCTGAGTGTCCCCCAGGTTGAGAAGGGATTTGTGCTGCTTCAGTAGCAAATAATTTGTTGTTTATCAGACATTTCAATACCTTTAAACCTTCCTGGGAGGAGTCTGAGTGGCTGATGTGATCTTGATTGGTCATGGTAGGCTTCTGCTTTTCTTCTGCTATCTGATGTAAAGGTGACATTGATCCATAATGAGTCATTGTCACTTGGTTCTGCTCTTCAAAGCTGCAGTTTGAACTTGGTGCGTATTTAAGAGAGGGAAATGCTTAGGGAAAAGGGAGCTGGCAGTGCCCATCTGCTGCTGTCAGGCTTGATGAGGGCTCCTGTCTCTCAGGCTGCAGCCTGTCAGCTGTCACTGAAGCAGGCTTTGACTGTACAATTTGGAAGCTTGATTTCCCAGGTCACTAATTAGTAACTGCCATTTCTTTCCTCAGATGCTCAGCTGGATCATGGGGCAGTTCTGGTCTTCTCCAGCCTGGGGATAAGCAGGAGCAGCACAGTCACCATGGCCTATCTCATCCATTCCTGCCAGTTTTCCCTGCAGGTACATCACTCTCCTCTTACCCACAGATCCTGGCTGAGTCTGCAGGTTGTCCCTCTTTCTGAATTCTCATTGCTGTAGTAATGAGGAAGACATTATCTGTGCTTTCATGCAGACTAACCACCTGATAATGTCACACATTCTGTTATACCAGCTCACAGCATCTTTTTACTCTTAAAGAGGTGACTCTGGTGTGATGTTGGATCTGTGAGTCCTCACCCTGGCAAAATTCTTCTCTTTCTCTGCTTAATTACAGGGCTATAAAAATAAATACAGCTGCAGTTATAGATTTTAGCATTTCTGCTCTCCTGGGTTGGAGAAAAAGAGTATCTAGGAGCTACTGGAGTTAATCCCAGGGAGTTATAAAGAAATTCAGAACCCAGTGCTTATAAAGCTCTGGTTTACCACTGGGATCAGCAGCCTGGCTTCTTCCAAAATCCCACAGGTTGTACTGGAGAGAAGTCTGGAGTGGGATAACACTCTCAGGAGGGTTGTACAGGCAAAATGGACAGAAAACTTTGTGAACAATGTAAAAGAAACAATGAATGATGGCTGAAAATGATCCATCTGTGCAATAGCCTGGTGCCAGGCACTTTGTCCCCCTGCCTACAGGGCATGGGGTGGCCATAGCCACCATCTCCTGGTGGTACCTGCTTAGCAAAGAGCACTTTCTGTGGGATCTGAAGGGACTTTCCTTGAAAATCTTGTCTGTGTTTGGAAAGCTCTTCCTCCTTTGGGTGCCTGAAAGGATTGATCCACTGGGGCTGGGCCTCTATCTAATCGTTCCATTGATTTGTGCAAATATTTACAACATAAGGGGAAATCTCTTCCCTGTCACTGTGTGCCAAAGGCTAATTTGGGGTCAAGTGTGCCAGCAGGGCACAGAATCACAAAATGTTAGGGATTAGAAGGAACCTCAAGAGATCATCAAGTCACATCCTCTTGCTGGAACACACATACCAGGTCACACAGGAAGGTGTCCAGGTGGGGTTTGAATATCTCCAGAGAAGGAGACCCCACACCTTCTGTGAGCAGCCTGTGCCACTCTTCTGTCACCCTGACAAAGTTTTTTTTTCTTATATTTCTGTGGAACCTCCTGTGTTCCTGCTTGCACCCGTTGCCCCTTGCCCTGTCATTGGATGTCACTGAGAAGAGCCTGGCTCCATCCTCCTGACACTCACCTTTTCCATATTCATCAACATGAATGAGGTCACCCTTCAGTCTCTTCTCCGAGCTCAAGCCTTTCCTCAGAAGGGAGATGCTTCAGTCTCCTAATCATCTTAGTGCCGCCCCACACTAGGCTCACCAGCAGTTCCCTGTCCTTCTACAACTGAGTGCCCAGAACTAGACACAATATTCCAGCTGTGGTTTTACCAGGGCGGAGCAGAGGGGGAGGAGAACCTCCCTCAACCTATTGACCACATCCCTTCTAATACACCCCAGGATGCCATTGGCCTTCTTGGCCACAAGGACACCTTGCTGGCTCATGGTCACCCTGCTGTCCACCAGGATCTCCAGGTCCCTTTCCCCTCCACTGCTTTCTAACAGCTCAGTCCTCAACTTATACTAAAACATGGGGTTATTCTTGCCCAGAGGTAAGAGTCTACACTTTCCCTTGTTATATTTCATGGGTGAGATTTCTCCTCCATGCTGATAACCATTCCCTTCCACTCTCAATGGCTGGAGGTGCTTTCAACAGCCGTGCAAAAGTCAAAGGCTGATCCTTGTAATCATTTCCCCCACTTGGTATCAAGGGTTTGGCTCAGCATTTTGCTAAGTGCCAGAAGACCAGAAGAAGAAAAAAGCTGACAGAGCAGTGATGGGCAGGCCTGGGTGGTGTTTGCCCACTCTTGGCCAAGCAAAGCTTTCCTGGGGGATTACTCTGGCACACAAGGTTGGGTTTTTTTGCAACCAAAAGCAGAGCAACAGATCCCTGTGTGATCTTTCACCCAGTCTAGGCAGAGAAAGCATTGAAAGCCACAGATGTTGCAAAAGAAAAGCAGATTTGGGATGTGCATCCCCTGATTCGACTAGTAATTGATACGTCAGTGAATCTCGTGAGTTCAGGGGAAGCAGAGACATCCCTAGTGACCCTAGAGAGTAAATATTGAAAGATCAGCCCTGGAGCCTGCAGATCACAAACCAATGGAGCACTATCTTCTAACCTTTGGTCTCATTACTCTTAAGCAATCCTCAGAATAGGGGAGGGAGGGGTGAAGCTACTCTAGAAGTGAGAAGATGGACACTGCTGGCTAGACCCCAAGATGCATGTGGAGTAAAGCAAAATGATGCTGTTGGATCTTCCCTGCCTGTAGCAGAGCTCCTGGCTGATTCCATGGAACTGACACTTAATTAAGATGTCTGTAATTAATGCAGTGAGACAACTGGAGCTTCATAGCTGCTCTGTCACATCAGGTCACAGCAGCCCAGAAAGAAGAGATAACCTCTGGTGCCTACCTGTGAATAGCTGATACTTCACTGCTTTGCTTATCAGCCATGGAAGAAACAACAAATTGGAGTAAAAATCCTGGGCTGCTCTGCTCCAGCAACCTCAGATAACACTGCCTGGGAGTGAAAGCAGCCTGAGCTGTCTCTGTATAGAATCATGGAATGGTTTGGGTTGGAAGAGAACTTAAAGATGATCTAGTTCTAACCCCCCTGCCATGGGTAGGGACACCTCCCACTAAACCTGGTTGCTCAGTGCCTCATCCAGCCTGGCCTTAAACACCTCTAGGGATTGAGGGGGCATCCACAGCCTCTCTGGGCAACCTCTTCCAGTGTCTCACCACCCTCACAGCAAAGAATTTCTTTCTTATTCGAGCCTAAATCTCTCCTTTTCCCATATGCATCCATTAC
>VZTY01022931.1:1579-17381 GCA_013400935.1 Turnix velox
ATTGCATATCCTGTTGAATAGTCCCGCTCCTGCCTTTCTGTAGGCCCCCTTCAGGTATTGATAAGCTACTATGAGGTCTCCCCTGAGCCTTCTGATCTCCAGGCTGAACAACTCCAACTCCTTCAGCCTGTACTCATAAGGGAGTTGCTCCAGCCCTCTGATCATCTTAGTTGCTCTCCTCTGGAGAGGAGGTAAAATCACCTCCCTTGACTTGCTGGTCATAATTCTCTTGATGCAGACCAGGATTCACTCTCTTTCCTTAATTAATGACTCAAGAAGGTTAAGTACATCTTAACTCACATATTGGTTAAACCTGATTTTTAGGACTTGATGCTCTGAAAGTGAAATAGGAGAAAGTCCATGTAACTTAGTCCCATCTGAAAAGCAGAAGAGTATTCTAAATCAGACATTTAGATTCTCTCTCACTGTAATGAATATTGGAATGAATTGCTGACTGCAAGGGGCATGTTGTTTTCAGTTAGTCTTTTTTTCCCTCTTGACTACCAAGACATTTCAGACACTGGATATGTAACTTCAGAAAAGTTAATTTAGGTGAGACGAGTTTCAGGTTGGTTGACTGAATGGATAAGAAAAGTTTAACTGCATGTGTCTAGAGGTCATTTACAAGATATCCTGTTGCAATTTTGTGGTTGTGAGGTACAAGATATTATTATATTGATTGATCTACCTGCCACAGCTGTTGTGAAAATGAGTTACCTTAGTGTAGAGAGAAATAAATCCAAAAGATACAGTTCTGCCTCCTCTAGTTTTGTGCAATTCTAGTTGAACATAGTGGGAGATACAATGGCAGGAAATGAGGAGAACTAAGCTGTATGCAATATTTCTCTTAAATTTATAATACAAATTAAAAAAAAATCCTTCAAAATTTTTGGTAGGCAAACATTTGTTCTCCTCCTGTCTGGTTTCAACAGTAGCAAAACCAACCAGAACAAAGACAGAAGGCAAGCTTGATCTTTCTTAATTCAAACAAGAGACACATTTACTGCCTATAAATAAGCATACCTTCAGTAACTGAAAGATAATTACTTCTTTTCCTGTGTTTATATCTGCTTCATTTGCTGAATGTAGGATTCCACAAGATTTTAAATTATAAAATATGCTTATTAACTAATTTTTTAACTATTGAAATGCTCAAAAGAGGAAATGTGAGCTCCAACTAATATTAAAAAAACTGTTTCAGTGATTTGATGTTGCAGCTCTGTAGAGGGTAGTATTCTACTCAGCTGAGATTATCAGGACTATTTTGTTACAAACTAGCTAACAGTAGAATTTATCCCATGTAAATCAAGATATCTAAAAATTAAGATGGATTCAGATCTAGATTACGAACTTAAAATTCTGGTATCTACATGTGAGTTAGGTGTACTCCTGTTGGAGCTGATGAATATCAGAATCTCAGTACAGCTGCTAAAAGGAGATATGGTCTTGTTTATCTTCCCTGGCTCTTGATGTAGAAGCCTGCATACCTCCCATAATGTCAGCCCCATAGGTTTGTCTTTGACACTTTTGGACATCTCAAACAACATTAGACATTTATGATAAGGAAATAGAATTGAATCTCTAGATAATGGAGTCTGAAGTGTTTTAAACATCCTACAATGTCATCTTGCTGTGACACAAGCTTGGCTTCAATGGAGTATTTTGGCATAATATTGGCTCAGGTGTCCAAGAAAATTGCCAAATGATGGAAAAAGGTTTTGATGAATCTATGTGGACTAGAGCCATAAAAAATAAAAAAGGTGAAACTGAAGACAAGGTAAGAGAGAAAGAGAGATTCAAGGATTTCTTAGGAGTAACAAGTGAGGAAAAACTTATAGGGGAAAGTAAAAAGAATGTACCATTTTAGTCCTGACAATCTATTGCATACTGTTGATTGACAGATGTTATATACTTTAAAATTTTATAATAGTTATATGTGATCTGTGCCCATGTGTAGGATTTTTGTAATGATTTGTTATTAGAGTTCAGCTTCTCTTTCTGTTTGGTCTCTTCATTTTCTGCTCCAAAACACATAAGTGCCTCAAAAGAAAGGCAGTATGTATTTCTCTAAAGGCTTTAAACAAGTGCAGAGCCAGAAGATGCTAGAAGATGATGAAGGCATTGGAGCATCACCCTTACAAAGAATGGCTGAGGGAACTGGGTCTCTTTAACTTGGAGAAGAGGAGACTGAGAGGTGACCTCATTAATGTCTATAAATTTGTAAAGGGTGGGTGTCAGGAGGATGAAGCCAGGCTCTTCTAAGTGACCTCCAATGACAGGACTTGGGACTATGGATGCAAACTGCAACAGGAGGTTCCACAGAAATATGAATGTGAAAGAATAGTGGTGTTGCAGTATGGGCACAGGCTATAAAGGGTTAACAACTGCTACTAAGTTTTCAGCTCAAAGCCTGAAGCAAATCTTATCAAGCCACCTGACAGCCTTGGAGCTCGCCTGTATCTTCGATGGTTTTGGGAAAGTGTCTTTGATGGTCTGGGAAAGTGTCGAGGGAGTAACAGATAACAAGGACTTGTGTACAGCTGTGTGTTGGCAGAAGAACTGTAAGAGGAGGGTCTGATATTAATTAAAGAATGTAACCTGTAACCAATCAGTATGTTAGTAGTATTCATAATTAGCCATCACTGTATATAAGCTTGTCTCATGCTCTCAATAAACGAATTCTGGCAGATCATATTGATCGTGGAGGTCAGCCAACCGTCGTACTTCATTACAGTGGCACAGGCTGCCAAGAGATGTTGTGGAGTCTCCTTCTCTGGAGACACCATTCTGGGTGCGTTCCTGTGTGACCTGGTCTAGGTGCTCCTGCTCCAGCAGGGGGATTGGACTAGATGATCTCTTGAGGTCATTTCCAATCCCTGATATTCTGTGATTCTGTAATTTTGAAAACCTCTCAAAGATACAGCTGTAAAATATAAACTGCCATTCGGCCTCCACCACTAGAAAGCATGATACTTGTGATAGCTATTAAAATAATTGCAACAAATTTCTGGTGAAAAAATGCAACAAGCCTGGATTCTGAAGCCTTTCAAAATGGTCTTTCACTGGTGTATCATGGACAGTATATTTCCAATGAATAGGCATCACAGTACAGACACAGTGGTGTGATGGTAAAATAAAGTATGTGAAAATATTTTCAGATGAAGAGGTAAGAAGATGTTATCTGGGCTTGAACTCCATTCATACCATAAAATTAAAGCATCTGTACTTAATTTTACCACACTTGAACATAGTCAGAAAAGGAAATAAAAGAAAGCATTTTAAATGGATGGATATGGAGAGAAGTTGCCATCAGGAATTCCACCCAAAGAGTGCGTCAAATTACCTAAAAAATATTCTAGTCTCTTTCAAGGCCTATCCTAAATAATTTGAGAACAGAGATGACATTTAAAAGCGGGAGGGAAGGTGGGCAGGAAGATCAGAGCAGAAAAGATGAATTTCTTGTGCTGCGATATAACACCATCATTTTTCTTAATTATTCTTGACATTTCACCTATTATTCTGTGAGCTCCCTCAGAGCATAGAGGGGGAAAAATGCCAGTTGCTTTTCAGAATAAAATGTGAAGAGGTACTTGCTGTCGGCTTTTATGGCTGGAGTCTGCACTTTGATACACAGACTCATAGCACCACCTATCTGGTAGAATTACTCATTAAGGTTGTAGATTTGTAACCCAGGGCAGATTATGCAAAATGGTGTCTTATTGTGTGGAGTAAAGTTACTACAGTAAAATCAATTTTATGTGAAAATAGGAATACTGAATACACGGTGAAGAAAAGTCATAATAATGTGCTGAATTAACCCTCTAAGAAGTTTTATTGAAGTTTTATTGAAGTGTATAGGCCCAAATAAATAGCATGGATCTGTACAGGGCCTTTAAATTTCGTACGTTCTCTGAAACCCAAGACTAGTATTATAGAATGGTATCAATATATCATAATTAAAAAAACTCATTAATTTTCTCAACTCCTCTAGATATTGCTGTAAAACAAGGCTTAAGATTTATGTATCAGAACAAATGTGAAAAGGACATAGAGGCTACGCTAAGAACCCTACAGTTTTCATATAAATATGGAAAAACAAAGCAGAAAACTCAATTGAAGTGGCATAAATTTTTGTCTTCTTAATAAGGACACATTAATGTCACTGTTTTTTAATTTAATTTCTATACTTCAGTGAATCATGAAATATGGGTAAGAATAAATTACTAGCTCACAAAATTATACCAATCAAGGCAGTCATTTTTCTTTAAAAAGAATAAAAATTGTATTTAATAAGGATTATGCAATTAGATGTATATGCTTGGCAGTTAATAAACAGAAGTCATAGTAAACAATTTCACAAGGCAAAGCCCATATCTGCTAGAAGGCCATCATCCACATCATAATGTATTTATCTGCCTTCTTATTTATGTATTTATTTAAGAGAATACTGACCTCTTCATGGAAGTACAGGCTCAAAATGAAAATCTGCTTTATTCACATGAAACTTCTTGGAAATTTGGTACATTAAATTTCCTAAAATCTTTCCCATCTCTGGTGAGAATCCTGGATGCAAGATAATGAAACTACGTTAACTGAAATCTGTAAGATCTTAGTCTCCTCTCCTCTAGTGAGGTTCACACTTAGGAAGAAAATATTTCATGTCGATCGACTATGAATTCTGTAGTACCTTTTTTGGTCACCATTGTAATAAATTCTTCCTGCCTCTTCAATTGTAGGAATTCTCCTCATCTTCAGCAGTTCTACCAACCTGCACTGAAAAAGAAGAAAATCACAGCTGTCACCAATTCCTTGGGGGATATGTATGTATTTCACAAGGCATGCTAGCAAAGCACTAAGCAAAAGACTTTTGGTCCATAACCTTCCTACAGTTGTGAGGAGAGATATGGAATGACAAATGTGAGTTCTTTTCCCACAAAAGGAGAAAATTAAGCCTCCAATGAGCAGTCAGGACTATAAACTTATTCACAGATGGATGCCATCATCCTCTTTTCCAGGAGAGTGTTCTTAACTTAATGTACACAAAGACCTCTATACTTTAAGAAGGGCTAAATTTAAGGCATGTGAAGTGTTAAGAGTGTGTTTAAAGAAGGATGTGGGTGTTTAAAGAAGAGGATAGTAAAGCAGGTCTGTCACAGCATCAACCACTGACATGCTGCATGCACCCTGTAGTGCCTGATTTGAGCATACAGCTGAGGGTTCAACCCAATGTGTGCTTCCCAGCATAACTTTCTTTGATGCCTCCCAAGAAATGAGCTGTAAAATTGTGAATGTGAAGTCATGGAGCTTTTTGCTCCCTTGCTATAGTTTCTGGAGAAAGGTCCTGCAATTTTTCCTGTTGCCATTCTTCAGAAATGAATGTAAACTATTTAGAGTAAAAAAAATTGATTGCTGATTTACAGATGGATATTTTATTATTTAAAGGTCCACTGGGCGTTGTTATTACCAGCGACTCTAACTTCAGGTAACTGAATAACTTCTGTAACTGTGTCTCAAGAGAATACACAACAAATTATTTATTGACTGATTTGTGTATCAACACTTGGACTTTGATGAAATTATGATCAGGGACAAACGTGCTCTTAGATTCTGAAAAATTGTAGCCCAAGTTCTTGAAGGAATTTCTTTTGAAGGAATGTTAATTTTTTAGCATATGAACTTGTAGAAAGCATACCTATTAGATATTGTTTGATTATTCAAAAGTCTTGTAGTGAAGGAGACCTTGAAGATGACTGTAGTTAATAAAATATCTGGTTAATATTTTTTAGGTACCTGTTTTCAGGTGTGATGGACAACTCTGTAGATCCACTGGTTCCTCTCCAGTGTTCTAGTAGTGTACTTAGAGGTCTAAGTTATAGACATGTAAATTTGGTTTTAAGATTCTATGCTTTTTCTCTGTGCATAACAAAACTAACAGTAATACCTTGAATCACATCAGTTAATGCAAATATATTCTGAAAGAATGACAATATGTTGAATTTTTCCACTTAAAGCAATCCATGGGTCTTAAAAATTAAGAGAAGGCATTCACAGGAGGCACATGTATTCCATGTTTTTCTATTACATTTTGCATTTCACATCTAAAACATTGGAGGTTTTCTTCCTCTGAAGCAGATGGTCCCAGGGCTGGACCTCCTATTGTGATTCTTATTAGCTGGATGTCCTCTGGTCACAACTCTCTCACACATTGTGAAAATCTGCACTTGTTTAATTTCTTACTGTCTGGTTGCTTGCCACTATTTAAAAAAAAGAAAAAGGAAAAAAAGTGTGATATTCCATGTTCCATATCTTCATTAAATCTGAAATGTGATCATTGCATACAAAGCTCTTACACTCTGCATTCCATTTCACTAGAATGTATTGCCTTTAGTTGTGATTAAAACTCATCAATTTAAAAATTAAATTGATTTGAGGGAATATATATAAGCCTTCATAATAAAAAATAATTAAATCTATTTATGGCTAAATCACCAGTAATTAATGTGTGGGTATGGAATAATCAATTCCATGAGATCTTTTCAGGAGATTAGTTTTTAATGAGCTACATGCATTCTTGACATTTGGAAAGTTTTAAAAAAGAAGATTCCAGCCATTTCATTATACTCTTATGGGCTGTTATTCTGTCAGTCCTAGGTGTGTATATGCAGAATGATTACTGCTCTGAGAGATTCTAGCCTAATGACTCCCACAGGTGAAAAATGCCAGCTGATCAAATCTGTCACAGCATCAGACAGGATTCCATCACTATTCTCTCTGAGCTGTTAATTCATCTAGAATAGAAAGGAAAATAATAAAGAAAGAAATTTTGTCTTCATATTCAAACTGACTATTTTTTTCTCCATGAGAAGAGTCACTCCATGTGGTGAACTGATGTCTTTTAAATACACATTAGATTCTGAGCAAGTTTAACACACAGGACTTCATTCATACTTTAGATCCAACTTATCCTGCAAAAATCACCTATTATTGTTTTATATACAAGTCCAGTGTCACACAATATCCATCAGATTCAAGGCCTAAATTGGGAATTTTCTGCCAGATTAAATATAATATGTGGGAAACAAAGATTTTTATACTGCTGAAGATATATGCATACTCCATGCAAAAAGAAAAGTAATACATGAACAACGGCTTGTTCTTGATGTCCTTCAACAGAAAATAATCTGAAATAAATACTTAACAAATACATGACACAGAGATTTCAAACTCCCAATTTAATATGTTTTTTTTATATTTTATTAATATTTAAATTATTAGATATCTAAATTTTTTCATAGCAAAACCTTATAACTTGAGGGGTTTAGCCTCAGGCAAAGTACTGCTGTGTGATTTATCTTTTGTGCTTGTCTTTCTTTAATGAAATGAACTTTTTTCAGAGGAGTGCAAAGACATGTTTGACCCCACAGGGAAAAACTTTTCTTTTTTAAGAAATGTGTACAAAGTACTTAATAAGTTATGTCACTCAGTTTTACTGTATGTTATTTTTTTCTGTAACTACAGTTAACTTTCTGAATCCCCAGATGCCAACATTTTAATAAAAACAAGGCGTTTTCAAAAAAATGTCAGTAGCAAAGTGATCAAAGTGCTATGGGAGCAGTTTGGCAACAGTTTGAGCTTTGAATTTCCTATTCACTTTCCAAAACATTCACTTAAAAAGCATTTATTGAAGCTGAACTGCCTTTATCAGCCTGATCAGAGCTCCATAAAAAGCATGCATGATTCAACTGCCTTCCTAAGCTTTAAAAAAATACAACTTTGATATATGCCTCGCAAGTACAGCACAATAGTTTTCATGCTCACGTTTGTTAAGATTTAGTGCAGCCATTAAAGAACAGAAGGGCTCTTTGGTGGCAATTCTCAGACATACCAAATATCCCAAAGCACAACCTTCTACAAATCAGAGATTAAGGTACTGACAAAAATTTTCACTTGATTGCAGTTTTCCCCCTTAAACTTGTATCAGGAGTGACTATGGGTTTGATCAGATCTCTGAGGGTGGTGATTTTTTTTTTCTTCGCTCTGAGAAAAATATCAACTGAGAGATAAAAAGTGACATTTTATGTGCCTTGTCCAGAAGTCAGTTGATTTATTTAAAAATCTTAGTATGTGCCTGACCTATACATGAAGTTTGTGATATGTCTCTTGTCAGATACTGATCACTGAAGACTTTATTGTTTGCTTACTGCAATGTAGCTAATAATCTCTTTTTATTTAGTTTTGTGGCTTTGAATTCTTATCATGACCCAGATGGTTTCCCTGTGACAGTCTTGCTTCAGCTGTGTAAATGGACTATGGACAGTAAATGTACTAAAACATCTTCCTGGGAAACAACCTTTGTTTTCCAACAGTTTTCACTGCAAGCATTATGCATACAGATAGCTACACTTGGAAGTGGCAGCTGCCATCAATCTTTATGACTTTCTGATACACACCATTTCACCTCTACATCTTACAAGGGATAGCTGAGCAATCATGCTAGATTGTACTTGAATGACGTAAAACTTTCTTGTTCAGCTTACCTCAGCATTTTGTAATCTCTGATGTATATACATGAAAGATGGGACAATCAACAAGTCTCTGCTTAGTGTCTTTCAGATGGCATTCCAATCTGCCAGATCTTTTTAGCTCTAAGCACTTATGTTATACTGTCATACTTTTCAGTACTTCTCACTTTAGGATGAACAGAGTGATCGTATCTTATTTTTGTAATGTACTCAAGCTATACTTGGACAGACTTAGAATGTTAACAGAGACATTATTCCTGGGGTCTCCAACGAATCTTGTATGGAACTGTGAAAGTGAATAAAATGAGAAGAAAAGACTCGTATTTTAGGATATTTGCATATAACTCACCAGAGAAATAGGATGATCATCAATACAGGATTTAGATCCTGCCTCATGCAGGAATGGATATTTTACTGTCAAAAGGCCTTATTTACACCGCCCAAATAATTTGCAGTGCAATGGTTAATTTTACATAGATCTCAGATGTAATGAACTGAACAATGATATTGCAAGCTTCTATTCAAAATTGATTCAGACCTAATACACAGGTGTCTGCAACAGACTAAACCTTAGTATCAATAGAAGGCTTTAAATATCTGTTTGAACCAGAGGGGAGAATGTAACAGATTTGAAATTCATCATCTTAATTTCAAAACCCATCAGAAATACTATCTCATTTATCAGTTAAAAAAGAATAGGGAAAACAAAAGGAAAAGAATTCTATAATCTACAGTGAGAACCAAGTGAAAACTAAATGCTCAGTATAAAATTATGATTTAAAAAATTCTCACTCAGCTTCCGTCTAATTCATTATCTTGTATATATTACAAACATTCCCTTGTCTCTTCTTTTCTTAAAGCTTTGCAGTTATTTATTTGTGGATGCCTAGAACTGTGCCAGTCTTATTACAGCTCATCGGTTCAGAGATTACTTTGTGCCTTAGCTCAATCAAAAGTCAAAGTGAGAAATTCCTCTTCCAAAATATCATGTTTCAATTTAATATTTTTTTCCTAAGAAATATTATTTGGATGTTATTTTCATTGAACTAAACTAGAAGAAATAGTATTCTTTCAGTAAGAATGAAGTAGTTAATGTGTTGTCCAGATGGTATAAGAGCCAAATTAATTTCTTTCCCTCATCTGAAATTATTCAAAACCACATCTCATATGAGAATAGGCTAACCATCTGGCTATATCTGTTTTATCTGACTGGAGAGGGGTTCAGAAATCCTACTGGGAAAGGAGAAGTCTTGAACTGGGATTCCTGTTCTAGATAGTTAATTTGAAATTTACTTATATAGTCATTTACAAAAACTTTGAACATTTCTGAAATTGGTACCATATTTCATATCTCTCCCATTTCAGCTATTGCTGTACTTCAATAAATATTTGGTGAATCTTGCAAAGCCACGCAGATTCATCCTAAGAGCAGGAAGACAGTAACAACACAGTGTAATATGCTGGGTGTAAAGAAGATCCCTTCTCTTCAGTTTTGGACCTGATTTCAAGGAAAGCACTGGTGGAAAGCAATGAATTGAGTAGTTTCCTTCCATATGCAAGTGTTTTGGAACCTCTCAAAGTGCTTAGATGCTGAGCATTAAATTGTTAAAGTCTGACATGAAAGTCTGCAATTGTGGGTCTCTATCTATAATAGTAAGCTAAGCAGTGGTAGCCATTTTTCCAAGTGGTTGATCTGGCATAACTTGACTCAGTCGCATTCTTCTTCCATCCTCAGACACCAGTGTATCTATTGGGAATGATCACTGGATGTGCTACCCAAATTATGCCAGGAGAAAAGTCTGCAGAAGTATGTTACAGTCCAAAATTACTCAACAGACAGTGCTCAACAGACGAGTAGATATGATACATAACCAAGCACAAGGTCTAGAGCTCTTGTTGTGACCCTGATAAATTTACTACCACAATGTCAGCAACTCTAGTTAATGTCAGGTTCTAGTTAAGTGCAGGAGTAATTTGAAAGTTCTGATAGTGATTGCTGCTTCTTTAATATCTTTTAAGCATTTTCTATGATGCCTCTTTCAAGCTCTGTTGAACTCTCATTTAAACTCTTTGAGAATGGAAACACTTATGAGCTTTTCTCCTCTACTTAGCTAACCTATTCCATAAAGCTTGAGGAACTCAGTGTATCAGAGGTTAATGAACGTTTGTCAAGGATACTTGAAAATAGTTGTCTTCAGAAGCATTTGAAGGTAACATACATCAATATTATTAACATGATCCTAGCTTTATTAGGAAATGAAATTAAATAAAAATATACCAAAATTAGAATGCTTTTTTGAGAACTAACTCCACCTTTTCTTTAGATCCTGAAATCAAACTGCACGCTGACTGTCTCTGTCTGACACCTGACTATTGCTTTCTCAATGCCTGATGCTTAACTTAGATCTCCTGCTGCTTTTCACTTGAGTTGCTATTTGATCTCCCAGCACCTGAAAATCTCAACTCAGATAATGCTGACAAAGAACATTCTTTCTAGAGGTAAGAAACAGTGAAAGTGAGTACAATTTTTTTTTCTAGAAATAAAACTAGCAAATTAAGGAATTAATTGTTTCCCCAGAAAAGGAGTATAAATTTATTCCGGTGATTTGAAAAGTATGTGAAAAGAGTTTCTAGCCTTGTGTTCGAAAGCTGCCTAGACATGATCTCATGCAGCCAGGTGCAGCTGGCCTGGCTTGAGCAGGAGGATTGGACCAGATGACCTCCAGAGGTCACTTGCCAACCTCAATCATTGTGTGACAATTCTGAACAACAAAGGAAATAAATTATTTGAAAAGTATTTCAGTATCACGGAGTTAAGTCCAAGATACTCATGCTACATTTCTAACAGCAAAATATCTCAACCCAAAAATTCAAATAATATAAAAATTAAACTTAGGAAGGACTACAAATGAAAAGTAGAACATAAGGGTTTATTCTCATGAACAACAATAGCGTTAGTAATTCTGCCACAGAGAAAAATCTTAATGTTGGGAGATAGATTCTAGCTCTACTTTGAAGTGAATTGACATAATAGCAAACAATTCACAATGACAAATAATACACAGAGGAAAGAAAGCCCTCATTTACCTGCTGACTTTCCCTGGTGAAGCTTATTTTTTGACTATAAAATGACATAAACACAGAGTTATGTTATTAACCTTGCCAAGGTGTTGCTCTGCTGTGTTGATATGGAGTGCTGTGATATATAAACCTAAATTCAGTCAAGGCTGAGAAATTACTCTTCGTTTGGCTCTGTTCCCCAAGGCAGCTGTTAGAGTTGGCATTCTCGAGCATGCCTGACGTGCACACTGTGAAAGTGTGTAGCAATCTCCAATTTTATGCAGATGTCCAGATGCTAGAGTGCTGATTGAGACATGGATGATGAAGTCTCAGTTCCATAACCCTACCTGAAAGTAGGAACTTCAAACTGTAGTTTCCCACTTTCATTCAAAAGAGATTAACCTCAAACATATTCACTCCTGCTGCAAAAGGTCACTGCCTCTGTTCTGAAGTCATATTTCAATTCAGAAAATTAATTTGGTGAGGAAAAGGTACACAAAACAGTGTAGTTCATTATTTTGATAGGTTAGTAGGATGACGCTAGTGAGTGTCTTTTTTATAGTATTATCCTATTTAAACTGAGTGACAAAGATCAGATCACCTACAGATGCTTTCCCCATAGTAATACTCTCTCTGCTTTAATGATCTCTTTATAAGCAATGCCATATCTTCATCAGGTAGTCTGGATATTATAGCATAATTTGGAATACAGATTTGAGTCCTTCCCAGCAAAATCTATTTGACTCCATAAATTAATTATTTAACTTTCGGGTTTTGTTAGCATATAAGCCATTAGGCCTGTGAAACACTACTTTCCTTCATAACATGGAGTGGAAAAAGACATCAAGGCATGTTTGAAGCTAGAAGTGTGAACCATGTTTCAAGGTGCACTCTGCATTTGGTGTTTCCTTTTGGCCATGGCAGAGCAAGTCTTGGATAGATTATGTCCTGGGTTGCCTTTTTCTATGTTTATATTAGTAAATTGGAAAGTTCCAGGGAATGTTCATGTGTTCTTGAACTTCAGTATCTTTTTTAACAAAAAAAAAAATTAAATTTTGCACTGGCCCTTGACAACTTGGCTAGAGTCAATTAGTACTCTCCCTACATAATTCCTGGGCATGGTTTGGGCATCACACACTATGGAAATTATAATTTTGAGCCTGGTTTCTGGTATTGGTGGATGAACAATTTTAAAGGTATGAGGACACACGCAAGATCTCATTTACTTCTCATCAGCCTCACTGTCAGACATTGGGTTTAGATACATTTAATTTAGTAGTACGAAAACAGCTAAAAACTTCTAAAATAATGTGTCAGTTTTTATTTATTTTCACTGCCTTACCTGTTAAGTGCTAAGCAAATCTTTGCATGTGATCTTCTTTGGATCTGATCTTAAGAAACTTGCCTAAATTTACCCAAGATGTCCATTTGTAATTAAAAGAAGTGAAGACAGTTCAGACTGACATGAATGTCCTGCTTTTTAGTAAAGAGATCATCCAGTTCTGTTTTTTTGCAAAAGTTGTGCAGGAGAAGAAAGACCATTTAGAGGACAGGGAGTAGAGCATTACTTCATACAGAGGAGACAAACATAAAAATTAACAATATAAAATCATCTGAAAGGAATAAAGAAAGTGTTCAGAATTTGACAAAAGAGGTGTAGCTTTAGAGCAGATTTAAGAAAATAAGTAATCAGACATAGACTAGTGTTACAGTTAATTTGAAGACTACACATAACTGTGATAAGCTGATGAAAAGTTTAAAAAACTGCAGGTTAATGTTCATTTTCCAGAATGGGGTGATGCATTGAACTTTGATAAAAATTGACAAAGATTGGTGGAAAGGCTGTATGGGAGGATGCTGAAACTGTCAAGCGAACAGATAACAAATATGTAGACTACAGTAGTCACTTGAAGAACAGGAACAAGAGAGAGATTTTACACTGAAGAATGAGTGACAAGACTGACAGAGTTAGCTGAATACTGTAAGTCTTGAACTGGAGCTCAAATAAACAAGAGCTAATATCAGTGTGCTTTCCTCGAGACAGAAGTCTTCCATGCATGGTGGCAATGTCAGTCAGTTCTGTGAGTCCCTCTGTGCATGTATATGTGTATGCCAATCACCTAGCCAACAAATGAAAATTTATAATTCTGAAAGGGAGGTGTTGGATTTTAAATCTCTCTTTCTTATGTGTGTACACAAAAACACACAGATGCAGACATTCTGTAAAGCACTTCTAGGAATTTAACAATATTCTTGACATGCAAGTTTTTGTGTGTAAAAACCAAAGAAGTCTAAATGAAATTTTGGCAACTTAGTCTATGAAAACAGATTACTCAGTTTAGCTACTAATCTATTTTGTGCCAATTTCATTATTTCCTTTTCATAGTGTTATGTTTACTGCAAAACTTGAATTCTAATGTTTGCCGCTTCTGTTGGGTTTTATTGTGTGAATTTTTTTTGTTAGCTGTGGAATATTTTCTCATGGAATTAAAGGACAAAAAAAACCCCAAATCAAACCCAACGTAACAGTAGTGTATAATGGAAACAATTTCATGTAGTTTTATATTGAAGAAATATGTGAATTCTAAACTCTTCTTTAAATGGTGGTCTTCCTTGCTTCTCCTCTCCAAGCCTCTTCTTGCAGGTGGCAGATTTCCCCATTATTTCTGGGGTTCATTTCTTCAGGTTTACCAAGCCACTCCGTTTGTAGCATGGGGTCCCATTCTGCCACTAGATAAAAAAAAGTGCAACCATTCATTTACACTTTTAAAAAGTGTGAGCAGTGCTCAAAGAACCAAAGAGATGACCAAAACAGGAAAAGGGACAACAGAATTTATGACAGTTCTTATTAATGCTTAATTCTGTTGATAAGGCCTCTTTCTGCACAACTTCTATGCCGTTTGATCCAAGACTCAACACGACATTCAGTAAAAGCTGTAAGTTTTGGCAATCGGGTGGCTTTTTGGCTATTCATGAGGATCATCATATATAGCCAGAGGTACATAGAATCAATCATGAAAATACTTCTGTGAAAAACTGGGACATAGATGGAATGTAACCATTCTAATTTGGGTAGAGGAGGGAAGCAGCATTTTTATATTTTCAAAAAGCAAATAAATGGAGGGGGAGGATATAGAGATTAGGTGGAGGTACATGGTTTGTCAGAGAGCTGACAAGGGAAAATAATGACATGAAGTAAATTCTGTCTAGTATGGAATTTAAATTCCATATAACCCTTCAGACAGGTCTTATTTGGAATCAAATAGGTCAATTTTGTTTTTTGTTTTTTTTTAATAAATCATCATAAGCAAACATTGAGAAATGTGCTTTCTGATGCAGAGCCAACTCTTGTTTTCCCTCATTCACAAACATAAATTCACTGGCGTAACAAAGAATATTTAATTTGAGCAAGAAAAGGAAAGTGCAAGGTAGGATAATATACAGAACTGCTAAAATTTCATAGTCCTCTTTTATAGCAAGGCAGATCCTAAGTTAACCGGCTCTTCCTCTGCTTCTGCAGTGAGGGGTACCTCACAGTTGGGATTGCCCAGTCTTGCTGGGTATTAAAGCCCTATTCTGACCTTATGATGATCTGACCTACTTTACTTTTAGTGAGAATTCCTTAATACTTCCTGTTGTGTCACATACTCACCATTTTTCTCCACTCCTTGTTCTGCTAGCAGCTTTACTGACCATTTTGAGTATTTATAAATTCTTATCAAGAATTCAGGAACCAGTGAAAGGTGACACACAGGGTGCCACTCTATGTCTCCTCTGTCCATGCATCATTGCCCCTTTACCCAGACAGTCCAGGCATATCCTCACCCTAACATACCTTGTTCCGAGCATAATTGATCCAGATCCCAAGTAGAATTCTTTTAGTGACATTTTTGTGCCATGTTTGTTTTCTCCATGCTGCTTACGGCCAAGATAGTGATACCCTAGCACCAATGCTGGTGCATACAAAAATACTACAGGATAGAAAAGTACTCTGCTAAAATCCTTGGTGGCATCTCTAGCGCTTTCTGTTGAGCTGCTGAGGTCAGCCTTTCTAGTCATCTGCTTCTTCTTCCTTCCTTGTCTTGCTTCACATTCACTCTAAGCTGGAGAACTATGAATTTGATACACAGACTCTATGATGGTTAAGGACGCTAAAACACAAGGCTCCTGCTTTCCTGCTAAACATTTGCCTGACCTCAGGCAAACCCCACAGAGCATTA
>VZTY01022931.1:17769-53233 GCA_013400935.1 Turnix velox
ATTCTATGATTCTATGACAGTCCTGCAAAAATTGTTTCCTCAGGACAATCTTTTTTTCAATTTGAAGATAGCTCTTAAACTTAGTATGTTTTATAAAATGATTCTCTTCAAAGTCTTCTATCTTTCTTTTATTTTTTTAAGTAAAGCCATAGCTTTTGTACTCTGCAATGGAGAACTATTGCCTTAGGTAGGTTGTCCACTTTGTTTGCACACATTTAATTGGCCATTATTTAATATATGCATTAAGATCAGAAATGTCTCTTGACATTATGTTATCAGAAAGAATTTTCAAATGTAAAAAATAATATATGCAAACAAATAAGCTGCAGGCTGACCGTTGGAGCATTTAATTTGTCTCCTTTCTTTCCACTAGATGTCAATAGAGTGCTCTTTCTTTTCCAACTCCCCTACCACTTCAAAATTTGGAATAAAGAATAGCAGGGTTTTGGTTTTTGCTTTAGACCTTAACCACAGAACTTGCATCCCCATGCATCACTGAAAGGGCATACTGAAGAGAATAAGGAAAAGAGTTCTGTCCCTTTGGTAGAAAATGATTTTTGTTTACCAAATCAAGATTAGACTCAGGGGGTGCTGAACAGAAATAAAATTTCCTTTAAATAGGGCCCTGAGAAATCAATTGTTACCAGCAGTTAATAACCAGTTTGTGAACAGCTTGAAAGAAAGCCAAGGGCAGTTAGAACTCCAGTAAATTAGTTGTTAACAGTGCTAATGAATGATATTTCAGGGCCTATTGGTATTATAAGTGGTAATCAATCAGGTTTACTATTACATCTAAGAAAAAGTTTGCAAGTAACAATATTTTATTAATTCATTATTTTATGAATTTTATGAACTCTTCCACAAGTTTTGCACTTTTAATTAATATGATAATTGGAATCTTCCATAATCCTAAATTTTACTTAATTTCCCAGGCAAATATAAACATGAATATTCCATATGAATACAATAGCAAGTTCTTCATTATAAAATGTGCTCATATGAAACAATATGGACATCAGCTGAGGCATCAGCAAGCTTGTCATGATTTGTAGGAAGACCACAGGAATAAAGAGGACTATCTGTAGCTGGATTCAATGTTGATTATGTCCTAATGACATAATGTTGTAAATTTGAGTAATTTATAGCTGTTTTGTTAATTCAGTTCTGAAATTTCATTGCAGGTCTAACTCCTATTTACACAGTAAATAGCTTTGCCGAGTACCTGAAGTGTAGTAATTCTCTGCTAGTCCCAGATGATGTATTGGCCAGTTCAGCCCATCTGTGAGATTTGTGGACTGTTGCTTTAGCAACTGGGGCTGCTGCATGGTTTCTGGAGGAAGGAAATGTAGCCTTCCATGAGCTTGGCACATCTTTGTTTGTTTATTTTAATTCTGAATGTGTATCTTAACAAAAGTCTGTCCTCTTAGTGATGGCTTACAGTGTCCAGTCTAGTGGTACCAATAGTTATTTCAAGTTTACATTATAAAATATATCCACATTTTCAAATAGGTTTGACATGTTCTCAAGTCCTAGAATCACAATGGTTCTTGTTGCATATGTGGTATAAGTGCAAATCTCCAGTGTTGCAATGTAAAAGGAAAAAGGATGGAGATTAAAAGAAAATTGACACAGTATACCAAAACCCTTTGTGTACCATGAAAGTGAGATGGCTTTATCAGTGAAGCCATCAGTGAGGCCTCTTTCACTGATAGCAAACACATTTCAGATGTGTTGCCTGGATTTCCAAAGTCAAACAAAAGTAAGTCAGGGACTGATCCTTGGCCCCTAAGCCAAAGGTTACAAACTGGCTTACTGTCACACTACTAAGATCTATGTGGCCCCACAGAGTGTGAAACTTCTAGCGTATTGCTGGAATACTGTTTGAGATAGAGGAAGACACTTCTGTGCCATCACATCCACAGTGCCTTTTAAGAGCAGCTGCCAGAGCGATCAGTGCCTTGAGATATCCTTTAGTATACACATATATGAGAGACAAACTATTCAAACTATGTAATATGCAGAAGCAATGTTTGATTTTGCTCCCTGTCTCTATCTTTATCTAGCAATACAGATGCAGTCATTCAGTGTAGCCTTGAACATGTTCCTAGTTCTGGTTATGTAGCTCACTTCTATTTTAAATTAAAATTACAAATATGGATGAAATGTTAACAGAGAATGGAAAACAATAGCATAATTATTGTGGCAATGCTCTTGGTGCTTTGAGCCTTGGGATTTTAGATGAAATTCACACTAAATAAAAAAGGTCATGGTTGGCACTGAAAAACTCTTACCACTTAAAGTAATTTGTGAGTTACAAAGTAGATGAAATAATTCAGATCAGTGGTGATCTTGGTAAGAACGTGGTTACAAAGTGTCAAGCAAATTCTTAAGTATTCAACATCTGAGCCCCAAATGTGTGTAAGTGAGATCATACAATATGTTGTCAGACAGTATTTTTATTTCCTTAGCAGGAAAATTATGGATTATAGCCATGGGTTACAAACTGTGAAGAGTTAGCACTACTGAATTACAGAATGAACATTGAAGTTTAGTTAAATGGTCTAGACCAGAACAAAGCACATGGAAGTAGCAAGATCTGTGGCAGTTACCAGTNAGAACATGGTTACAAAGCGTCAAGCAAATTCTTAAGTGATCAACATCTGAGCCCCAAATGTGTGTAAGTGAGATCATACAATATGTTGTCAGACAGTATTTTTATTTCCTTAGCAGGAAAATTATGGATTATAGCCATGGGTTACAAACTGTGAAGAGTTAGCACTACTGAATTACAGAATGAACATTGAAGTTTAGTTAAATGGTCTAGACCAGAACAAAGCACATGGAAGTAGCAAGATCTGTGGCAGTTACCAGTCTCACCATTTTTGTCTTAACTCTTTGCTGCTGTTTCTTTAGCATGCTACTTATTTCCTCCCACTTTCTCAATGTGACTAATTATATGGATAGCTGGTAAATATTTCTTCAATATCTTCTTTCATAAAATCCTCTTGAAACTGAGCTGTTACAATTTGCAATGTTCAAAATCATCTTTCTCCTTTTGTTTCTACTTTCTTCAAAGGTCTACTACACTTCTCAAGAATTTCTTAGTTTTAATAGTGTTAACTTTTTTTGTGTTTAGTTTTTTGTGGGTTTTTGGTGTTTTTTTCTTTCAAACATTTGCAAAATAATCACGAGTTTGTAAGAAGTAAGACATAATAAAGAAGTTTAGAATATGGTTTAGAATAGGCAGGTAAGCCAAAAATCTGTACTTAGCATTCAAAATAGAGTTTGGCCCTGATTACTTTTAGTTATGGAGGAATATAGATTTTAATCTTAAAGAAATTAACCTTAACCCAATCTCAGCATAAGTTCATATTTCCAGTAATGTGAGAAGCAAAATGAATAGTATCAGCTGTTGAAATAAACCAACGAGGTAGCTCTTAATTTTTTCACAATGAAAAGTGATTTATTATAATTTATAATGCATTTATATTAACTTGTATGTTACATATTGCATAAAGATTTGAGCCTTAATGGGCAGATAAAGCTTAATATTAATATAACTGAGACAAATATTCTATGCACTTAAAATTTCTCAATTTATTGTCTTACAACAATAAAAGCATATGGTAGAATATTTAAATAAATAAAGAGCAAAATTAAGTTTCTATTTATTTTGAAACTGAAAATATATTACAGTTGCTCTACCCTGGGAGAGAAATATGTTTTTCCTCATACTAAAACTTTGAAAAGTTTAAGTGCTCTTTCTTACCCTCTGATTATAAATTTTGGGCAAAAATAACTAACAGAAATAAAACCATTTGAATTCTGTATGTTTTAGCTATCAGTGTCAAGAACATAGATTTTCTTATTGTAATCATGTTGTTCCTTGACAGCAGAAAGAGGGAACAGACAGAAGAGAAACTGGGGAAAGTGAAAAGTGGGGGTGGGGGAAGGAGAAATAGGAGTGGAAATGGTAGACTGAAAGGATGTTGGACTAGCTCCAATTCAGTTGAAGTCAAAAGACAGACATGCATTGATTTCTACAGCAGTTGGATCAAACCCATTTTCTGATGCTGCTTCAATATTTATATTTTACAAGTGGGAGTTACAGCTAATTTTTCAAACTGCTAAAAATTTCTGCTTCTGATTTTCTGAAATTCCTTGGTTTTCTTGCAACGCACAATTTAACCCCTCTGAATGGCTATGCTCCTAGCATAGAGCAATTCTTGGGTTTATAGATAGTCTATAGATTTAGGAGGAAAGCAATTAAGTACTTTCTATACCTACACAGTAGTCTTCTTCTGGATGGGTAAACCTTGCAACTATAGGTCACTAATGCCATGCAGTCGTCTGGTTGCTGCTTCAGCTTGTACCAAGGAAAAGATTATTGTTATCACATCCAGTTGTCCCAATTCAGGCTTGCTGGGATTGAAGTACCATGGGCCACACAGAAGGTAAAAGTTCTGTGTTGGAACATGTTATGTCTCTAGAATACGGTGTGAACAATCAGGCATCTGGACCAGTTGAAGTGTGGAATCAAAATGTTAGTAATTCAACCTTTCTGTTTCTACAGAAAATTGTCAGTTCAATTATTTGTCATAATTTTGTCACTTTTTCACACCTTACATTGCCTGGAATGCCCCTATTTATGCCTCATGGTATCGCAGTCTCCCTGTAGTTCTACTCTCCTTTGGACCAACAGAAGGCTGCATTTGACACATCTCAGTTTGGAGAGAAGGCAGATGTTGTATTCTTCTGTTTTTTCATTTGTAAGGATTTCTTGTTCTACTTTAACTTACATTTGTGACAATTATTTGGACTTAAAGAAGAAAAAAAAAGTTTATCAACATTTATTGATTAAATGAAATGTTTATAGGTCTAGTTATGACTTTGTACTTAGTTCCACTGACTTCAGCAGGACTTCTTATCTAAGTAAGGGTTATTGAATTTTCAGCCTATATTAAGAAGGTTATCTTGCAAACAGAAGGGCAAGAAATACTATATCTTTGTTTCTGTGGAAAATGTAATGGCTCTAAGAAGCTTTTTAGGGGACCTCAGATCCTTAGAACAACAATGTAGTGTATCAACTATGCAGTAGAAAGAAGTTTCTGTGCTTCAGGCTGAATGAGACCTAGATGAAATCTGTTGTGGATACAGTAATTATTATAATTATTTGCTGAGTTTCAATTGTGCTGCAATTTAATCTATGGTATGTGACAGGAGACACAAAACTGTGACTGTCAGAGCTGTATAAAACTCTTTAATATTTGTTACAGTTCACAGTAAGAAAGACAATGATTCTGTAGGTGTCTAGATTCAAATGATAAATTGAATATGAAAGACGTGAACTTGGTGGGCTATAAAATGTGTGCCTGTATATAAATTTATTGTGTATATCCTTAAGTACATAGTAGTTTGATCAAATGAATAATGTACGTGTAAATCAAATAACTGGATTATCTGTATTCTCAATGGAAATCTTAAATCTCTTCTAAAGAACCATATTGTTTCACCTGATCTAGGTCCTATTTCATTCAAGCTGTTTTGCTCTGGGAATAAAGACTCAAGCATGCAGACACAGAATGTTTTCATATACTGTTTGCATTTGTATCTATTTTTCACAGCTAGAAAACTGCTTGTTTTTTATGACTAGCAATTTGCTTTCACTCACACAGGCAATTTTGTAAACAGGAACTGAAATTCTGTCTCAGTCAGGAAGTTTCTGAATATTTGTTGTCAGCTGCTGCGTAATTTGAACCCTGACTGATGTGGCATCTCAGCAGCATACTGATGATATTTGAGGATACTGTCCTGTCATTCTAGCAGTTATAGAAAAAAATGCAAGAGTAATAAAGTTTAATTTCTTTGACTGAATGTTAGATGTCAAACTGGGGAAACTGTCTCTTTAAATACCACAGGATATTTTTCCTTCTCATTTGCTAAAAGTAATACTGCAACATATAGTCTATTTCTAACATTTCTTTTTTCTGCAATGAACTGCATTTACCAGTATGTTTATACCAATCTTCCATAAATCATATGAATTCAGATTGTTGTTCATCTTGTACAACTTCTATAATTTATCAATAGCTTTTATTTTACACTACAAGAAATTTTTCCTCAAAAGTGGGATTCATGCTACAAAGTTCTTGTGTGCCATGTTTTCTGCAATGATTTATGCTAGGCTCTTCCTCAAAGGCATGATACTATTCCTTACGATAGACACAATCAAGATCAGATTCCTATGTACTTTGTATTTCAGCGAATATGAAGAAATGTTTTCCCTGGAGGCCAATACTTGAGTCAATATTTATCCAGTGTGATTATAAAGTGCGTTATTTGCCTCAGCAAATATCAGTATTTCCTCAGTGGACTAATGAAATAGAAGTGGTCTCGTCTAACATTAGCCTATGGTTCATCAAGTAAGGATATTCTTCTACTAATGTAATCTTGGATAACTTGTCAGCTTCTTATGAAAAAAGAAAACAGTGATAAAATATATCATTCTTATGTGAAATTCTATATATTATGATGAAGTTAGAAATCAGTGTGTATCAACTAGTATAACTTCATTTTTGTAAAGTTGACATCCTTAAACTATATATCTCACCTTACACTTACACACATGGAAGAAACAATTATTTGATAAATACCTCAAATTTTTATTAATCCTAAAGATTGAGAGTACTGCTGTGTACTGAAGTTGTAATCTAAGTGACTTAAGAAAAGGGAAATATCCACAGATGCAGAATTGGTTTAGAACTGTTCATGAGTTCCATATACTGTCACTCCATTACCTCAGCTAATGACGGAAGACATCATGTACTTAAAACGAGAAGACTTTTATAAGCACATTTAAATAAAGGCAGTCTAAATTTGTGCTAATTTACAGAGAAATTAAAAAATGTGGATGCAAATGGTGCTGTTATCCCAAGAATTATTGTACAGAAATGAGAAACTATGTAATCTTTCTGTGTGCTAGAAATTCTTTTTCTCTACTGACACTATGCGCTCTGGAAAATCCTATTTCCAGTATGTCTGTTCCAATAAGAAGGCAGTGAAATCATTCTTGTCTTTCAGCAGGAAGAAAGTAGGAAGAAATAATACTTGCATATAATCACAGTTCCACAAACTTCTTGCCTATAAGCTACTTTAACTAAGCGGGTTTTCTTTTAACATTTGTTTATGTTTGTGTCTTCTTAGATGGAAAAATAGTGAAATAGAATCCTCCCTATGTAAAATATCAGTCCTATAGTAAATACAATAAAACTGTTGCTATTTGATGACATCAAGTGATTTAACTATAACTCTTCATCCCATTATGTTTCTCTCTTTTAATTAAATAGGTTCTCTGAATTGCTTTAACATTAATAAATGGGTAATACACTGCTTGTTTGCATCTACATCCTTTGCCATTGAGGCTTGTTTTGAAAAGACAAACACTCACTTCCTAAAAAGAACTATATCTTAATAGTGCAATACAGGTTATGTTGTATCACACACTGTGCAGCAATTTCAGTAGGGAAAGAATAGGATTGTGAATGCAGGCAGCAAATTAGATTGATGTGTTGTCCTCGACATACTGGCATTTTCATTTCTGAGGCCTACCAAGTCCAAAACAAAACCATTTTTTATACTGTTCAAAATCTCAAGAGAAATGAGTTCAGGTGGTCCCAGCTCAGTTTTTCACATACAAGAGGACACATCAAAAAGCTGTCTTGTGTTGATAGCAATTCATCACTCTCATCTGTGAAAAGCCATGGGATTACAAGCATTAGAAGAAGAAAAGGTACTGCTAATGACATTTTTTCCACCTCTCTGTCCCATTTTATATGAATATATGAGAAGACATGTCAAGGGAGGGAATGATCATGTCTTTATGATTATCAAGGACTGTTTTTTAATTCACATTTCCTATACCTTGAGTCTGATTTAATTGTAAAATAATGAAAAAATCTCAAAGTATGGAAAGCAAAACAATGGTAGCCGTAATTTAAAGAAGAATAGATAGTGAAAAATGTAAACCACTAAAGAACACTAAAAAATGCAATCAAGCAGCATGTCACTGTGTGTGGTTTAATTCTTTTAATCTTCTAAAATGACCTTGAGAAAATTAAAACACTTGAAAATGTTGCATCTTCAATAAGTCTTTTCCTTCAGGTTTAATAATGGAGACAGAAGAGAGATTACAGATATGATTGTTATGCTCAAGCTAGAAGATTTCTCTGAGGAATGTGTATTAGGAACACTGTTCAGTTTTCAGCTGTGTCAAAGACATGCTTTTGGACATGTCGCAGTGTCACACTACAATGCGTTAAATTGCTTTCAGTGCCTTCTTTTATCCTTTCGATTCTTTCAGTCCTCCAGAAATCTCTAGTCAGGAGAGGTAGTTTTACCATCATGATGTCAGGAAAAAGAAAGACCTGCACTTCTCACGTTTCTCTGAAGCAAGGACAGAGTAAGATTTCTAATTTGGATGACCAGAATGAATTATTTAAAAGAAATTTAAGAAGGGGGCTAGTATTTAACAGAAGTATCTTCCTAACACTTCTAAAATTGGAATTGTGAATTTCTGCCACTTTATATTCTATTTTTCAGGCATTAAAAGATCTGGTATAGACACAAATGAGATAGATCTGAGGTTAAAAGGGAAGGAGATATAAAATAATGAAGAAAATAAGCTGTTCTATTCAAGAACAGTCTGTTCCATTGGCATTGTCTCAAGCAGTGTAGATGGTATGATAGTCCCCATCAATTAGCACTGAAAGGGATCATTTCCATTATAATTCATTATAATATCAGATGGAGCAAATTAGCTGAACTGGTAAAAACAAAACAAATGTTTAAAATAAAGAAGAGAACTCTACAGTATGTCTTTCAAATTGTTTATTCTGACAGAGTTCAGTGATGTTTAAAAACAGAAAAATATCACCTTCTGAAGAATAAGAGTATGTGAAGAATCAAGCAATTAATCCTCTATACAGCAAATATTACATCCAGTAACCATGATACCACAGGCATTTTAAATAATATGTTTAAACAGAAAAAAAATTAGTTTGCTCAGAAGCTCATCAGTACATATGCAGTTTTCATCTTAGACAAACAGAGAAGAAATTCATATCCAAGGAATTAGTATGCAAGTAGTGTTGTTCAAAAACATAATTGCTTTTCAATAATGTGATAATTTGGAGGGCCTGTACCATGTGACTTTCATTATGGAATATGTATATATATTTATTTATTTTATATTCATAATAAAAGAATGTGCATATACTCCATTTTTACAGTATTTCAGTTTCTCAATCAGTCAAAAGATTGATTTATTGCTATAATTAAGTAACAATAAGATAAGATCCATTGCACAATGTTAACAGAGATAGTATAAGTGCATTATATGGAATTTATTCTTGTAGTGTTGCACTCTGATAATCTAGACAGGTCAGATGGTGTCATGAACCTGACATACCAAGCAATTAGATCTGCAGTTTTGATGGAATTTTCAAAACAGAAACTGAGCATTTTGACTGTTTATCAGAAGACAGAAAATTCTTATAAAAAAGAAAAAGCTGCAGAGTGCTGCTTTCATTTTTGAAATATTTTTAGCATATTTATCTTATTTTTCAAGTAGAAAAATAAAATGGAAAGTTTGATTTTGGATCAAGGAATTGTTCAATAAGTTTGGTCAGTGCAGTGTAGTTTTTTTCCAGGACTTTTCAGGATTCATTCTCCAAGAACAGAAGTAAGACTATTTGTTTGAATAAGAGTTGTTAAAATTTTGTATCACAACTACCAAACAGAATTTATATGAATTCTCTAGCTACAAAAATCTCACCCATGGAGAACAGGCTTATGAGTCATTTGAATAATAACTCCCTTGAGGCTTGTGGCCTCACAAAGGACAAAATTAATGTCCAAGTGACCTGAACTAAAATATTTCATTATGTCTTTTGATATTATGCTTATAAAAGATGAAGTCCATGTTGGTGCACTAACATTGCACATAGCATAGAAAAAATAGTCTTTATTTTATAAAACATAGTTTGCAGACTGTCTGCTTGCAGAGTGGTGGTCACTGGAAGACAACATCTAGGGGTGTTGCCCAGGGGTTAATACTTGAACAGAATATAATAGACCTACAGCGATCATCTAGTCCGATGATCACTCCTGTGGTCAGAAATTCAGGGGTGACCAAAATCTAAAGTATATTAAGAGCACTATCCAAATGCCTCTTTGACTCTGACAGGCATGGGTCATCAAGCACCTCTCTATATGGCGGTTCCAGGATTTAACTACTCTCTCAGTGAAGAAATGCTTTATTGACTCTAAACTATTGACTCTAAACTCTGATGAAACGGAGTCATTCACACACATCTCAAAACTTAATTTCAGAGAGATCAGCACCTGTGTCTTTACTTTCCCTCCTCAGGAAGTTGTACAGAGCAATGAGGTTGTCCCTTAACCTCCTTTTCTCCAAATGAGAAAAATCTAAAGTCTTTAGCTGCTCCTTATTAGATGTTCCCACTTCTGGATACATTCAAGGACCTTCACATACTTTCTTAAACTGTAAGGTCCAGAGCTGTGCACAGTCCTATGTGTGAGGCTGCACCAATGCTGAAAACAGTGCCGTAATTGCCTTTTTTTACTATCTGATTATAGTCTGCCAGATGCCCACTACTTAATGGGGTTTGCCCAATTAAGCAATTAATACTCTATTCACTAAATAGAATTATTTCAGAGAAGTCTTGAATCTTGCCACCCTGTATTGTTAAAAGACTTTCAGAAACAAGATCTCTTCAAAGCTAATCCACCACTTTATAGTGAGTGAGATTAAAGGACACATAGTCTGGTCACATCTGCCTCATTCCATGAACTTGTGTGTTTCTGCAATCTGTAGAAACAGAACAACTGAGAAGCCTTGTAAATGACAGTCCTTGGTGGAATACATTGTATGGCCCCAGAAGATAAATAAAGTCAACATGATTGAACTGTGCAGATGGAAATACTGTAAAAATATGTTTAAACATGGTTCACTTTGAAAAGGGTGAGGTTGCTAAAAACAACTCACAGAAGTTAGCCTGACCTCCTAATTGAAGCCTGTGCCTTTTGAAGAGCAAATCATACAGCAGAGCCAGGAATGTCTCTGTAGTGCTTACTTTTTGTCTTTCTGAAAAGCTTTTGATACATTGAGCATAAGGTATGTATGAAGATGACTTCTTAACTACTTGTGCAGACTTTGTAGTCATATTAGCTTAGGAACTTTTCTGTGCAGGGATCAAGGGGAAAAAGCTGTGAAACAGCACCAGAATCTCAACATAATTTTTCAGCTCAAAAACATTTTCTAGGAAATGGTTCTGATCTGACACTAAAATAGACTAATTAATCGAATACAGTATGCTTTGCCATTTCAGATCTTATCAATTGGTCAGGTAAATCCAAAAAGGAATTTCAGCTTAAAAGAGCAGATGACTTTCAGGTCACACGGCTCTCAGGATGCTTGATCCAAGTATTATTTATGGGGAAGTCAAGGTTAAAATAACTGACTGTACTTATTTTAGTAGAGGCCCTTCTTTTCATATGGGTTGTGTTCTCACAGTGGAGCAGAAGATACAGTGGAAACATATTCCCCACTACTAATTCTGTAAAACTCCACAGTTTCAGTTGCTATTTCCAGTGGAAACAAACACTGGAGTTCATGTAATGTTTGATATGTTTATAATTTTAGATATGTAAAGTATCTTTAGATATCTAAAGTATCTTTTAGATACTTTGAAGTGTATTTCATAACTACCTGAAAGAAAACCTTGATTTTCTTTACTATTATTTTAATTTCCTTACATTTATTTTCATTTCCCGACAAATTTATTAACAGATACTTCTTGCTTGTTAGAAACAAACATTAGCTGTAACAGGTTGTATTTTTCAGAGACAGTCTGTATTGTGAACCATTTATTTCTGCCTACCTTCCCTTTCCAAGGGGGTGTAGATAAAAAGTACATACCTTAATGTATAATGTTTTCAAGAGTTTGTGGTAAGTTTCCTTCTATATGATTATCTCATTTTCCTTGGTATCCAGTGATTAAAATAATTACTTAGTAATAGTACCATAATTTTTGTATACTGAGGAAAATTCACACTCTGCATTATTCTGCATCACTTGTATGAACTTCACAAAAAAATATTTTGACCTTTTTCTTCACACAGAAACCTTAAAAAAATATATTGTAAGGTCATAGGCAGTTGCTAAGACAAAGGTCAGTTAGCTACTGGCAACTTAGCATACAGCTTTTGCTAATCTGCTGCTCCTGAGATTTCCACTTCACAGACTTTTCCTCTTCAAGATAAGTAATTAAGTGCTGAAAGCATACATGATCTCTATATATTTTTCATGTGGTAGCTTATTTTTATTTACATAGCTCCCATGCTACTCCAATTAATACATCTG
Source organism: Turnix velox (assembly GCA_013400935.1). Lineage (NCBI taxonomy): Eukaryota > Metazoa > Chordata > Aves > Charadriiformes > Turnicidae > Turnix > Turnix velox. Next base: position 30,212 of record VZTY01022931.1, read on the forward strand.
ATCTGTAATTGGGCTGTCATTTGTGAGTACTTATTCTGCATTAATTGGATTCTAGATGCCTCTATTGATCAGTCATTTCTTCCTTATGTCATCTTGGAAAAAGTTTTAAGTATGTGATTCCCCAGTTGGTCATAAAATTTGAAAAGTGCCATATATGTGAAAAAGAAGTCTAAAGTTGGAACAGGAGGTTACTTAAATCTATTTCACAAAAAAAATTGCAGAATTATTTTTTAATTATTTCTTATTTATGCTTTCTGAGGATAAAAAAATGGAAAATAATAGATTTACTAATTTGTGGGCTTAGATTCCTCTTGGATAAGTAAAAAAATCTTACTTAGATTCTGTGTGCTGCTTTGGATATGCATTGAAAGTAGCTGGTAATATCCATAGTATCATAGACCCAAAACTTTTGTTGTTTTTTTTTTTTAACTGACCCTTGTAATAATACTAGGCTCTAATTGTTTTGGCAACTTAAATTCCTGAATCATTCAGAAGCTATTTAAGAAATATTTTATCATTCTGCAGTTTAACAAATTAACAGAATTAAGCTTTATTGTGACTTCACCCTTTGAAACACTTACCAGAAAGTCAATGCCTATTAGCATTTGTACAAATTAGGCAGCTGCTGCTGTAAAAAATAAGCCATTGTGAATTTGTTCTTTGCTAATGCAATATATTCACTTCTGGCCTATTATTCTTGCTTTTTTAAAGCTTTCTGCTTAGTACTCACAGCAAGCCAAATTTTGAAGTCCTTCCTCTGATAAAGAATGCATTGCAGTCATGGGGAGATTTTCCAGATTGCCAACTTTGTGATTTATACAATAATATTCCATAGTTCAAAGGATTTAAATTTTTACTCAGACAGAGAAATACAGATACTATTGATGCATCATGTGGATTTTGCTTATTTGACATTAGATATTTTGCTTCTGAAACTCAGACAATTCTCTGCAATGAAGTTTAGAGTGTCTTAAATTCCAATCTGATTGATTGATCTTAGTGAAGCCCTATGAATTAATTCAAATAGGCTGACCATTATCCCTGGACTTTTCAGATCAGTAGATGTGAATTTTCTCCACTTAGAGAATCACTATATTTTAGTTCTTTTTCTGTGTTCTGATAAATATAGACATGAATGTCTTCTGGTATGTACCTTTCAACTAGGCTGCTTCTAAAATTTAATCATATTCAGTTAGAATAATGCATTACAAATATACTTTTTTTTTTAAAGGAATGAGTGTACACACAGATAAATCAATCTTTTGTGCTTTTACAACAAAAGTTTGCAATATTTTTAGGAGGCTTTTCGGTATAAAGGCTTTTAATGATGTGAAGTTGTTATCCAGTGTTACTCCTGTGATGAAAAGATAGGAAATCAAAGAGTAAGGATACATGACCAGATTTCACACTGGAAATTTCACTTTAGAATTTATGAGAAATTTCTGTGAAGGATTTCATAAATTAGCTATGAAAAGAACACAAAACAAAACAAGCCTCAAATCAGAAAATAGTGAGATAATCAAGTGTGATAATGATAAAAGCTTATTCATGTCATAAGAGATGAACGGCTGCAAGATCTTCTTGTGATACTGATTGACTTGATGATAGAAGGAAGACTTTTTTTGTATCCTTAATGTTGTGAGAAACTTTAATAAGTTACCCAGAGAAGTTGTGGATGCCCCATCACTGAATGTATTCATGGTCAGTTTAGATGGATGTTTGAGCAATCTGACCTAGAGAATGATGTTCACGTCTATGATAAGGTTCAACTAGCTGATGATAAAAAGTCCTTGCCAACCTAAACTATTCTATGATTTTGTGATTAAGAAACGAAACTGACAATTAAATAAGGCAGACTATTACAGAAAGAAGCAAGTTTACTACACATGTTAAAAGCTTACCTGTGTTAAATTAGGCTTGTATAATGTCGATGTGTTGGGTTGTATAGCAAACCTAGTAATAACAGCAAAACATAACAATCTATCAGCAGCTTGATATCTCACATCAGTGACTGAAGCTCTAGCTCACTAATTGACCAAATGGAAGAAATCACAAAGTAGGTACTGCTTTTACAGTGGGACAACTGGATTCTTGACAGATAGTTCTTCTCTCTCTCCCTCTCTCTCTTGGACTACCCTATTTTTTTAATGTTAGTGCCTTTGTGTTAACTCTCACTGGTTTCTTTACATGCATGGCTAACATACAATGATCTGTATCAGAATACATGCATTTCACAAAGCTGCATAAAAAACCTAGTTTCTGGTTTTCCGAGCCTCTACATCAATAACATTTCATAAGCTATTAACACCCCATAAAACTCATATATAACACTAGAAAAAGATTTTCTATGTCTGCTCCTTGAACTAAAGAAGTTTAGAAGTATCTTATGAAGTTGAGTGCTATTAAATAACTTCCTTAGTATCTGTTGACAGTACCACAATAGAGAACATAATGGACTAAATGGGCTGTTAGTCTAATGCAATCAGGCTGGTTTTATTTCACATTAAGTTTACCTAAAATTAGCTGCATGACCAAAAAACCAAAAAAATCAAGACTTCCTATTTTGGAGTATTTTGGAGGCCACCAGAGGATATGTAAAGTACAGTGATAATATAGTTTGGCTCAACCTACATTCCCATTTAATAGTTATTCCTTTTGGTTTGGATCATTAGTTTTATATCACCCACGGACTATTTCCAGAATAGTGTAAATGTTTTTGAGCATGCCAGACCACACCACATTAAAGGAGAATTAAGAAAAATGAAAAGATGAAAATTTAAATTGGACAGAGCAGTCATGTCTTACCACCTATTTCCTAACTACTGTAGCAATAATGAGTATTATGACTTAAGTTCCATAATTTCTCCTGGTTTTCTGCCAGTGATACAGGCTCAGCTGATTAGCAGTCTCATGTCTAGTTTTCTGTTAGATTGCCTTCTTATAATTCTTTTTTTTAATTCTTAAGTAGTGTTAAAAATGTTAATAATTTTATATTTTGGTATTCAGTATATGAAGAATACAAATTTAATAATATAAAAAAAATAATCCAGAATATTGTAAGAGAAAGTTGCAACTGCAACTTTTTGAAGACTTTTTACTGTTTCAAGTAAGGTGAAAATATAAAAATAGTGAATATGCTTTTCATTCAAATAAACTTAGGAAAAATATAATGACTAGAGAAAGAAGATATAATTGTCTAGGTCATCTATACATGTATTTTCATTTCTCTATCAGAAATTAAAGGGGATGAAAACAGAGTAATCCTTTTTACATGTTTGCCTGAAAACATATTTTAGTTAACTCCATAACTATTGCAGATGGATGTTGCATTTAGCAACAAATAAATGTGCAAATTTTACAAATTTTATTACAACTCAGATTTTGAAGTCCTATAAAATGGTTTTTGTGATGAGTTTGTTCTAAAGATCTTATTGTATTAAAGACATAGTTGGTGAAGGGTTTTAATTCTATTGTACTGGTGGGACATAATTTTTGTGTATATTGTAATAATAACAACGAATGACAGTAGAAGAGCACAAATACTTCCTTGGAAATTTCCAGCACTGACAGCATCACGATTTCTGGAAAATTTCAGGAGAATATTCCATGATAACATTTTAATTAGTGAAAATATTTTAACTGTATTTACTATGGGTTTTTTATTGTTGAAACAAAGTAAGTAGAAAAATCTATCAAAAGCTGGGAGCTGACAAAATTCCATATTAAAAGTGCATTAAGAAAATAATTGATTTCATGTTCGAGGGTCTCCTAAATCAGAACAAAATCAATCTGAATTTTCTTCTAGTAAAAATAGTATAAAGTAGAGCTTTCGTGTGTTTTTTAGAATTTTACTTTGGGTATTTGGCATAACTTTCAAGTAGCTGATTGTATGCTGGTTCTTCTGTAAGGTATTTCTACTTTTATCCCCACCTACAGTCATCATCTGAAGAAAATATCTTGTATGAAAGTACCTTATCTGACTGTAAGTGCTGGAATAGAATCTAGTATCAATCATTTTATAGACCATTAGATAATTTTACAAGTTAACTCTGACTACGAGTTTTGATTCTGTTGTTTAGAGACAACTGAAATTTGGCAAAAGGATCACCTGAATGTGTGGCTACATAGTTTGTAGACTATAACAGCATCAAGGCCTGACTAGCATTTTGCCTCTAACATAAATTCTGACTGTTCATTCTCATTAATTTAACAAATGGAGATAACAAAGGTGTGGACTTTTAAGATACTTGAGTACCTTTTTTCATGGGGAGCATATCAGTGGATTTTCAAGTGAAAATATATTTAAAAGGAGTGTTTAGAATGACTTTCCAATCATGAAGGCAATCTGAGGTGGAACAGATCCAAACCTCGTAACTTCTAGGCCCATATACTAAAAAGCAGCTTTTTCTTACTGCATTTAATTTATGCTTTTAACTGTGCTGTCTTATTACACCAAAAATTAAACATAAGAAGTTATATAGAGTAGACAGAATATAGTAGAATTTAAAGAATAAAAAAAAATAAACAGGAGAATAGCTTTATGGTTCAGACTACTGGGAGTTACATTCTGCCTGTACCTGTGGGCAAAGGCATACAACATAATCCTTTGGAATGAAACTGTTCACGAGCAAATGAACAGTATTCGAGTTGTATGTCCTTTAAATTGACATTCATTCGTGTTCAAAGATGGTTTCATAGTGATGATATATGTTGAGAGAAAACGAAAAACAAACCATCTATCCAGGAAAAGACACTTTCATTCAGTGTTGAATAAATGAGACATTAAATTTCAAAGGAGGTATTTCTCTTAGTACTCATTCTCTATTCTCAGTTTGATTAGAAATCACCAGGTAAAAGTCAAAGGTTCTGAACAGAACAATGAAGAAGAGTCCCTGAATGAAAATTTTTTTCAAAGATCTGTGATGAGAGCAGAACAAGGAGAAACTCTTAAGCTAGAGAAGAAGGTAGGTAGTAATGTAGGTACAAAACAAGCTCTAAATTTAGAGATCTATCAGCTTATTAGTCATAGTATACCAATAAACCTTTCTCATGCTATTTTTAATGAATGCACTAAGTTATTTTCAAAGAAAAAATGGACTTGGATATTTGGTAAGACTGGAAAAGGAACAAAAAAAGGATCTTGTTTCAGATATTTGCTGAGGTCACAGGTCAAAACACTACATGACATAGATGTGTTTGTATGGAGTTGATGAAAAGCCTTTTGAAAAAATATGAAAGGAACGGAATCCATTGTCTCACAAAGTTCATGATACCTTGATAAGTGGCTTTATTTTCTCTGGATGCAGATATCTCAGAGGATGTGAAGCACTTAATGATTTCTTTCTGAAGTGCCCTCCAAAATTTAAAACACAACCTCTGAGGCAGCATTTTTTTCTGCCAGCCTAAAGCTAGTGATTACTGTCAACAAATTCATCAATGCCTATCCTGTGTTTTTCTCCCTCTCAATAAGTACAGTGTATTAATTAACCTGTTAATTATATGTAACAAGGAATAAACCAAATCATTTAGTCTTCAAAATAATCAATGGAAGAAGGACCAATGGAGAAAATGAGTAACAATTTAAGACAGCAGTCAAAATAGAGATGCAGTTAAAGAAAGCAACAAGTAGAAAACAAAAATATGGACCAATCAATTATACAAGAACAAAACTTTAGGTATACTTAAAGAAAAATCTCTCCAGAATTTTAATTCATAGACTATCTTTACAGAAATGTACTACTGAATTATAAAGATTTCCATTCAAATATATCCATGTAGCTAGTTCAACGCAAATTAAAGTAATACAGTGATTATAGAATATTTACCTGTTGCTACAAATAATGTAATGTGAAATCCTTTGTATTTTAGAGAAATTCACTATTCCTTGAGAAACAGATTTTTTAAAGTACATTAGATTGTGATAGCCATGTATATTGAAATTATTTTCTTATCATCATAGGCTGCTACACCTGCAGGTTTCCTTCATTATTAACTCCATTATTACAATTCAAACCCACAGAGGCTGCATCTAGTGATGAGAAGCCAATTGTCTCTTCTTGTCAGTCTTCATTCTTCTAGCAGATATTGCCAATTAATGCCCATTATTTTGTATTACAGATGCTTGTCCACTGGGATTTGACTTCAGGTAGTGACTTGTACTTCACTTCTAGAACACCTGGCAGATAGTGACCTTTCAGTCTTTGTCATTGACTGCTGCAATTCTAGCCAATGACTTTGAAGTGAAAGATGCTTTATGTAGTCTTCTGAATCATTGGACCCCTTATAGTGTACTAATTCTCTTTCAAATTATCCTTGAATTTTATGCATTTTATGTCCTGCTATGGGTACGAACACATGGACAGAAAGAAAAAGTAAGAGCAGGGGATGAAACTCAGTAGGAATGTAGACAATGCAGACATGCAGATCTTAGAGAAAAATTCCATTATTTCCCCTTACAGACCTTCCCACATCTTCCCTTTCCACACTTTCCCTCACCTTCCAGAACTTCTGTGTACTTATAGCTACTTTCATTCCACTAGGTTTTGTTTGTTTGTTTGTTTTATTAAAGACTTAGCCAAAATTGCAATATTTCACAGGGACATGCTGATTTTGTTGAAATTCTGACAGAATAAAAAATAATAATTTTTTGTTTTCCTTCTAAGGTATTTCTTCCTTCTGTTCTCTTTTCTCACAGCAGTCTAGTGATATGTGGATAATATGATTGCTTTCAAACTAGAGTTTTCCATTCTTATTGTGAGCTTTGAGGTTTCCATACTTCTCTTGAGAGAAAGAATTAGTGGTTGTAAGTAATGAATCATTTGCTAAAAGTCTGCCTCTCTCCACCAGCAAATCAGCAAATGAAGTGACTGAAGAGTAAAACTTAGTTTGGAGAAGTATATAGTCACACTATAAGGCAAGAGACAGGGCGGAGCTGATAACTTTGGATTTGTTTTAGCCCAGATATATGAACTTAGTGCCTGATCTGAAATAAAATACTAATGAGCTTCAGGTTTAATGAAATACACAATAATTCTGACTTCAGATACTAATTTTTAGGAAGAATGAATGCTTAGTTAAGTGTTTGTATTTACAGTGAATTCACTGATGCTTAAAATGTACTAATATATGAACTGCACAATTTTGTGTGTGCATGTGTGTAAAAGAAAAATGAGACAAGCACCAAAAAAAAAGTGGTGGAATAACCAGTATTGTACTCATTCCTCTTTCACCAGACAGCAAAACTCTGAAGTTGTTATCCAAAAAAACCACATGCACACATAGCCTACAATTTTTCTTCTGAAATTCTTATTTCATATATTTAACATTTTAAAATGTGTATGGTTCTAATTCTTCTAAGGAAGCATAGTTCCTTTGTCATCTTTCATCATCACTTTTCCCCACTTTTCAGGAAAGAGACCAGTAAAATCAATTTCTAATGAAACAACCTCTGTTTAGGTGGGTTTTTTGTTTGTTTGTTTGTGTTTTTTTAAATCTGCACATTTGGAAATGTGAAAATTTCCTTGTACACTTCACTCAAAAAAGATATGCGATATGCCATAATGACACTTTCATCCCATATACAATGCACTCTTTGCAATGAAAAGAGTTAGAAGTTCTAATATGAATATGATGCAAAGCTGATTTAAGTGATGGTTTCTTTGCTACTTCCATGTTATGTTTTTTTAAATGGAATTCTAGCAGCTTCAGCTATCTGCATGAGGGATAAATTTATTTCCCAAGAAAAAATTATATCAGGAGAATTAAAGTATTCGGAGGAGCAACACAAACCAAAACCTTCACAACCTACTCATAAACCCTGAACTGATAATCTTTTATTAAGATTATTTTTCCCTATTATTTGCTTTTTGTTTTGAGTGCAATAGCTCTGATAGACAAGCCTGTCAAGATTTTCAAACTTTTTTCTCATTTGCTGCAAAATCAGCAGCAGTTGTAAACATTTTTAATATGATAACATAAGTACGGAACAAATGATGCTATTAAAATCAATGCCTGAGATACAAATCAAAGGGACACTAAAGATGTAAATACGGATGAGTAGACAGATAGTTGAATGATGGTGATTAGGATTTGTCACTCAACACTGAAAGAAATGAGAGATTCTACAAAAACCCTGTCCATCATTTTTCATATGTAGGGGATAGTAAATAGATTTGTTTGAATAAATCAACTTGCCATAAAGTCATGTTAAATACTGCTACTGAACATAAATATGCATATGTATGTATACACAGACAAATGTCTGTGTGCACAGATATTTGTATAGGAGATAGAGAATCACAGACCCTTGCAATAAAAGTATTTAGAAAATTGATAAAATATTTTTTAAAATGGAAACGGAACTTTACTAGACATTCATTTACAATACAGTGTGCTAGTCAAAGCAGTTAGTACTTGATAAGTGTATTCAGAATTAGATGTGAACATACAACACCATAGAGTTGATGCCAATTAGTTATCGCTACAGTGATAGTCACTGGCAGTGTAACTAGTTGAGGTGCAGGAGGCCAAATCTGAGAGCTTTAGTGATGGAAGCTTGAAACAAAGTGGGTGTGACTTTTTCTCTCCTCATTCTAAACTAAACATCTCCTATTTTAAGAAATGTAGAGTTTTGAGGCAACTCCCAGCCCTTGGCCTCCACCTTGTGACTCTATGTTTCACTGGGTGTGTGGTATTTTTGCAGGACAAAAGTTTTCAATCTATTACTCGTCTGACTTTTTTTTCCTATTGCATGTGTGTTTGTTAGCTTGTTTCATATTATGCATATTTCCTTAAAGCAAAATCTTTTCCTGAGTACTGGAAGAAGAGATCTTGGGTGGTAATAGATCATTAGTATGCTGCTCAGTCTCTGCAAGTATTTTCAAAGCCTTTACTATTATCATGTGCATCATAGTAATAGAATTCTGGAGTCTGGTTCCGACAGTCAACCTCACTTGATAAGCATGTCTGTAGCAATGGCTGCACTGTCTACACGGCAACACAGAATTAAAATATTCTTATGTGTTATGCCACATTAGTATGCTTAAGTTCAAGACAAGACTTAAAAGGTGAACTACTTTTCAAAATTATTTCTTCTTCAGCAGAAGGTGAACTGGGAACTTTTAGGCTAAGTCACAGAACTGAATAACTACAGACATCTTGTCATAAAAAAGTATGAATACATGAAGAGGTAATAAAAATTATAACTACAGTATGGTAAGATGATAAACTGTGATTTTTTTAGTCTGTTTGTAAGAACTTTTTGCAATACTATCTCTTCAGCTCATTTTCTATTCATTTAAATATGATAACACTTTATATTCTCCTTTCTCGGACGTGACTAGTCAACTCCAGACGGCATCTGAATTCTGGCTTTCCATTCTTTTTTTTTTTAAGTCTGAGGCTCTCAATTTGCTTACTAAAACTTTTTTTACTGTTTGAATTACTGGCATGAGAAAGAAAAATGTAAAAACATCTTTATGAAATTCTTGAGAATTCATAAGATCAGCATGGAAAGAAATTTAACCAAAGTACTTCAGCGTCAAAATATTAAACACCTATTTAAAAATGTCAAGGTTTTCTACAGTTTCTTTGTAGCAAATCTCTGAACAGAAGAGGTTTCTTCAAAGAGAAATCTCGGATATCTATATAGTCTCTTTTTAAATTTAGCAAGTATGAAATGTTTATATAGTTAAAAGCATATTGTAGCTCTTTCCTCTGAAGTTTAGTAATAATGAACCCTCTTGAGGGATCTGATGCTTACTGGAAAAGGAGGAGAAGATAATTTTAGCTCTGCACCCTAGTGGATGGGCATTTGGTTTGGAAGTGTAAACAATTTTTCTCACATAATTGTAAAGGACTAAGGCATAGCTGTTTTGAAATAAAACAGCTAGTATCCCCTGAAAGAAAGCCTGTGTATAGCATAAGTTTAATACATTCCAAGCACTCCCTCATTAAGCTTTATGTATGGTACTACATTATATGTGTCACCCTTCTCCTCACTCAGGCTCCAAATTTAATCTTAGCATGTCCATTAGTGCTTGCCAGCACCCAAAAAAGTAAATTATTTAAATTTACATTTACAGAAAAAGACTGCCTGTAAATTCTCAGTTTTATCAAGCATTCAGGTAGAAACAATCTCAGAATTAAAAGATGTACATTTGATGGCAAAAATTTTGTGAAAAAGATATGGTGAAAGAGATCAGAATTTTTGACAATGAATTAGGTATGTGTTAGCTGTGTTGAATAGAAATGTGCAAATGCAGAAGTTGAAGGTTCCCCAGGTTTCATTCACAAGATACTCTACAAAATATCTTCCTGAATGGCAAAAATTTGGTCCTCTGGAGGCTTTTAAGACCAGGCTGGACAAGGCACTGAGCAGCCTGATCTAGTGGAAGGTGTTGGAACTAGATGATCTTTAAGGTCTCTTCCAAACCAACCATTCTATGATTCTATAATACTGCACAGATACAGAACTCTAGCAGTTTGACTATAATTATATTTCACATTCTCACTAGATTTCTAACCAGTAGAAAGTTATTGTATGAAATGGGATATTGGGATATGTAAGCACACGAATATACACACATCTATTTGCACACCTACATAGCTATATGGGACAGCTGTATTTTGTAATATATGATGCTTCCAATCACAGTCAAGTGCTAATGAGAAAAATCTGTAGAACCTAAAAAACCTATATTCACCATGATTTTTTAAATCTCAGATTAAATAATGAATCATTTAATTATTAACAATATATGCTATGCATGATGATTCATGAGAAAATCAGAGAAAGAATGAACACTTATCTGAGCTGCAGATTCATTCCTTCTGTTGTTATATCAGTTGCTCTTGCCACTTGCTATCTGGGCTCATTTTGACTGTGATTTAATATTCCTTTCCACAATTGTAAATGTGAGATTATATTGCTGCTGCAAACACTGGTAAACAAAGAAACTTGGTGAAAACAAGAGACCACTGGAAACATTAGGTTTCCTAGATGTTAGCAATGCAAATAAATTAAATGTACCTCACAGCCTTCCTTTGCTTTAGTATTTCTCTATAATTTATGGAATAATATTATACTACTGCATGAACAAAAATATAATTACTGTATCTGTAAATGTAATCTCAAGGTAAACAGGTATTATTTTAAAGCATATTTAGTGCTTAATTAAACTTTTCCTGTTTGCCCAGAATACAATCTGTGTACATTAATGCATCAATATGTCATAAAATGTAATTATGCTGAGAACTTAATACTGTGCATCATTACTAGCTAAGATCTATCTACAATGCAAAATTCAATTTTAAATAAAACTCAATGCACATAAAGTTACAAAAATATGCAAATGTTATTACAAAGTTTCTGACTTTAACTTTTCATTTAAAGCAGTCTGCATGCCTTTTCTAAGTCAGCTGATGAACTAATTATATGTACATTGCATTTGTAAGAATAGGTGTAAGTTGAAGTGTAATTTACTCACTAAAATAAGAAATGCAAACAATAAATAGAAACTGCAAAATTTAGTACAAGCTTTAAATTCTCCCTGAACTGAACTGTTCTGAAGTAATGGGGTGGTTATTTTCTTGGAGGTGGAGGGTTGTTTTGTTTTCTTTTTTACCTAAAGATTGTGTGCTTGGAATCGCATGATTTCACATCAAAAGACAGATTAGCTTATCCAAGTAGCTAGAGTTATGTATCAGTGATATATATCTGAAATGCATGAATTATACCCTATAAATAATAAGCAACTCACAATAAAATGGGAATGAAACATGAAATGTAGAGAAAAGGAAAAAAGCTACCTTGATTTTTTCATTATGTTCGTTTTTCCAGTTCACTGCAGGTTTTGCACAATTACTTTTAAAAAAAATGACAAAAACTTATGTGGTAGTTCCTAGTAAGAATAGAGAAGTTATAAAAAAATGGAGAAGATTAAAGAACTATACTTGAGTGGAAACAATCTTAGAATTTTAAAATGGTGAAAGTGACTTGAATGTTTGACACCAAATTAGGCATGAATTAGATGTAAAGAATTACTGAAAAATCATCAGTTATTTTTTTTGCTTGAACAGAAATTTGCACATGTGAAAAAAAAGCTGTAGGGTCACCATGTGCCATTACAAATGCTGAAGTAGCACAGCATAAAGTTAAGAGGTGGAAAACCACGCTTTACAGATTTAGTACTGTGTAATCTGCTAAGAGTGAATGTCAGAGGTAAAAACCAGAAGAACACTGATTAGATCAATAAAATATCTAGGAGACTAGTAGTAGTGACCTATGGTGAGAGCAAGATCTGATTATGAATGATCATGCTAGTAAAGATTATGAAGTGCTCCATTGCTCCTCATGCTAATAGCAAAAAAATTCCTCTGCTAAATTTAAGAAGCAATGAATAGATACATACTAAGTGGAGAACCCTATGTTTTAAAAATTGAAGTGATGCAACTGTGTGAGATAGGGGGATATCTCTATCAAATAAGTCTGACATTAAGTTTCTGAAAACAGACTGAGCTCCAAAGTCCAAGACTTCTTGCAAAGAGATGCATCAGGAAGCCACAGGAAGAGCAATTTTCTTGAGTAGTTATATTTCTTGTTCCATAGGAAGCATATGAAAAAGGAATTATTGCTGTGGTGAAAAAGATGTAGTCAAAGAAATTTGACTCACTCACCTCCTAGGAATCTGCTTTGGCTTTAAAAGTTTGACAGTGATACTTTAATAAGATATGATTTTATCTCAGGAAATATATATTCTTTCTGTTTTGGTTGCTTGCTTGCTTGGTTTCAGTTTCTGTGAAAAAATCCAATGGATGACACATATTCAACACATATTTTGCCTAGTTCGTCTTACAAAACACAAAGTCTCATGCACAAATTGAATATCCATAATTATGGAGAGACACCTTGAATATAATTGTCTATTCGTGCTCCTACATTTCCACATCTGTTAGAGAAGTATTGTAAGATGCTGCAAATACATTTATGCTCAGCTAAAAATCTTCTGCTAGATAATTGCTTTCTGCAATAAAGGTTGCAATATGTAATTTCATTTGAAATATGCCTCAATTTTATTTAGTAATTAATACTTCTGATTTTATTTAATGAAGAATTCATTGCTATAAAGTCCCTAAGTTCTGAGTATCATTACAAATTTTCCTAAATTGTGCCAGACCATTAAAAACAGTGAAGAAGCACTCTTTGTGTCTAATAGTTTCTTCCATATTCTTTGTCTCTTAGATGTCATGCAGAAACTTAATCATAGTGGAGACTGTGTCATAAACAGCTAACAGAGTGTCTAGTTTTCCAACATTTTGAAAACAGTGAAACAATATGCTTCATTTCCAAGGTGAAGTCCTGTTGCAGAGGGAATACTAATACTAATGACTAATACTAAAGATACTAAATACATAATCTCTTGGCCTTCCTTCTCATACCACTCTGTGGAAGCTTTGATGAAATTGCAGTGTAAAATAAGTCTCTTCCATATTCGCTACAGTTTTTGATAAATCTAGAACATCTACTTGTGGTTAAACTTGCTGGTATAAGCACAGTCTCTTAGCAGCAGTTTTAAACAGTTAAATAGTTTAGCTTAAAACTTTGCTTGAAATGTAAGATAATTTCCTTCAATTGTTCTAGGACCTGACTTAAAATGCACCAAATATATCGATCAATATCTATTTAATGTTTGATTCCTAACTCTTCTGATGTAGCTCATCTCTCTAAAATGCAGAATGATTGGGTTCTATGAGTTTGCAGTTTAGAAAGCATAAACTTGCTCTCTAAAAGGTGAGAACTTTAGATGGATTTCATGTGAGAAATAGACATATCTAAATTCTAAGTCTTTCACAATGTGTTTCCACATTGATAATACATATCAATATAAATATAAACTTCATAATATAAACAGCGTGTGTCCTAATAATACTAACAGCTCGAAGGCATAAAATCTTGCAGAATTCCTTGAGAGGCACTTAGAAAAACCTGAGATTCCTTTTGACAAATAAATACAAAAAAGTGAAAAAGATAATTCATGGAATGAAATGGAAATCATATATATTCTACTTCTCTTTAATTCTTTTTTGTAGACAAGTGATCTGTATTGTCACAAAGACAACCAACAATGCTGGGAAAAATCAGTGTACCACAATGCAGAGAGTGAATGTCCAGCACCCGGTAAAACTAACCTAATTGTTCAATACTGTATGCTTTTCAGCTATCCAGGTATTCTGACATAGCCGCTGCTACTTCACACCATATTAAGTCTACTAAATATGGTGGTATTTACTTTTGCCTTGGCAAACTCTATTTTTCTGAAAATTCCTAATGAATAAAAGATAAAAATGTAAAAAATTTACTTCAGTCAATCATTATGTATTATTCAATAGTTTTCTATGTGTATGCAGCATCTAGATACTCTAATTAGACACCTTGGGCAGAGACAACCTGGTTTAGAATATTGAAAACAATGGATTTCTGAGAGCATTTAGAAGTAAATACGGGATTAGATTTTTCTAGTGCACAATGGTAAGTACCTGGCATCATCTCAGTGATAGTTCTATACATTATTTCATTTTTAGAAGGAAAATTGTGAATAATCCAGAGCAAAATTGATTTCTTTAAATTCACTTTTAAATTACAAACTCTGTTGGATGAAAATATCCCACAACAATGAGGCTATTCTATATAAAGAAAAACTTCTCACCTCCCAGTCAAGCCATCTCTCTTTTTCTGAGTTGTTAATAAAGAGCAAGAAAATGGAAAATAATTCTTAATTGACACCCACTTATGTGTGTTGAAGATTTATCCTCTATGGCTGACTTATGAGTATTTAATTTTATAAAAGAGCAGGCAATGAAGATGTCCAGGTTCCAGACTGGCAGTGAAAACTCTTGCCTCAAAGATGTATTTTGATTTTTGATTCTTTCTCTTTTATTTGGTTATATCCGATGTAAAAACACATTTTAAAAGAGGCTTTATTTGTTTTATACATTTCTGGATGAAAGAAACTTTCTTAATGAAAAATAACTACTTTCATGATTGCCCTCTAGGTAGAGCAGGAGGGAGGTAGACAGAGAGGAGTGGGAGAGATGTGGCACACATTAAACATAACTGACCAGAACCCAAACTGGGGATAATAAGTGATAGTCTTCAAATGCTCACTGCTGCTTCATACCAGCTGAGAACATCTGCAGTTCTTTTCATAGTTTATTATAAATTTATATATCTTTTTACAAAATCATACACCTATACGCAGATATTGGCAATTGCTTAACTTGTGCTTTACTATTCTTATCACTGAAATGAGGTTTAATTAAGATCCATATAATTCATTGCATTTCAGAGATACATCAGAAAAATAGCAAGAATTAATATTATCAAGTTCAATTCAATAAGCATGCATGAAGTATATTTTTAAACAGTTCTACAATCTTGGCATGCTACATCTTTCTGACATTTGTGTTTTGGAATATCTTGGTCACTTTTGTTTCTCTTAATTTCCTGACAACTATGATATTGAAAGACCAGAAAAAGTAATGTTTTTCTGATGCTATAACAACCTTTATTGTTTCTCACTGAGAAAAATCAATATTATTTCATTCTCTGTTTAACTAATAGCTTTGATATTGATTAGACACTTTATTATATTTGTGAGATTGTTTACTGCAATTTAACAGCTATCTATTTAATGAGTATTCCTGCATCATTCATTCTGAACAATAGTTATAGATTGAAATGAATACTGTAAAACTCAAGGTAACATATTTTAGGAGACAAAACCATTGTGAAATTTTTATATTATTTTCTATAGTCTTTCTGAATTATTTTTCAGGAAGTAAAAAATAATGTTATAGTTATTATAAAATGAGAAAGTGGTAAAAAATGAAATAACATCAAGTGTTTAAAGGCCACATGCTAAAATTAAGAGCATTTTGCTAGCTGGAAATAGCGTAGAAAGAATTTCAGTGGATTTTTTCCAAGCTCTCTGAACCTGACCAATTCAATAATAAAATGCATTGGATATTCTTATCACTCTTATAATAAATATATAACAGAAAAATTGGTGTATATTAATTTTATCTGTTTTCCTGGAAAAAAAAATCCTTTAAACTCATATGTAGCATGAAAGCAAATGAAGATTTGAGTGAAAAGACAACACAGTATTCATTGATCATGTAGACTTAAGGAAAAAGAAGATAAAATGTTAAAAATCTGGTAAACATTATATTCATTAATGTGACTAAAAATGAGGTAATTGGACAGGGAAATATATGTTGCCGATATTTTCTACACTTTGACAAAAAAGAGCCTGGTTATAGATTCAGTTATAGTTTTTCAATTTGTTTATGTTTAGATGTACATTTGTAGTTCTTAAGTCAGCTTGAGTAATTATCTGTTCCTTTTTATATTTTAGTGACATATTTCTGTCATAATTTCAATTAGAAATATTCTGCATTCTAGTTGATATTTAGGATATCCTTCTTAAATAGTTTTATCACTATTACTTAGTTACACTCTGTAACATATTTTATATATGAAGAGAGACACACCATTACAGAATGCTGAGGAAAAAATGCTATGTATTTGGAAATTACTCTAGATAGTGTCTAACGCACAGACATGAAGAGAATGCTTTCAAAAATGCTCTGTGCATTTACCACTATTGCTGTTTCTAGTAAGCATAGAATTTCCTTGCTATGATTTTTTCTCAATTTATGCCATCAATTAAATATTTTCCTTTGCCTAATTAAGTAACACCTATTAGCTTTTAGTAGAAATTCTGTTTTTCCCTTTCTTCATCAGCGATAAAATATATTTTTGTTTAGATTATTAAGAAAAAAATACAGAAAGTAGTGATTCATCTCTCTCTTTGCTCTCCTCATAAAAAGGAAAAAATAAAATATAAAAATTTTAATGTTTTCTGCCAGCAGGGAATAGCGTGAGATTCTCTAATGCTAGTATGCAGGAAATAGTGAAAAGCCTCCTCATTTCTCTAATAGAAATTCACTATAATAATCCTAGAGAAGAACACGATGTAATTTGTTGTAGAATATTAAATGGAATGGGAGTTTCATGGGATGTAAATAAAACTCTGGTACTTGTAATTTGCCTAGAGATATGAATGCTATTAGCAATATATGTAATTTCTTTTGTATGTTTTCTTATGCCTTGTCTTGTTGACAACAATCTACAATCTGCTTTGTCTCCTTTTGAATATGTATTTTGTATCAGAGATTTCATATACCAGCAGTACAAGATATTGCAATAGCATCCAATTAACTGTGTAAGAGTGTCATTTTAATTTATTACTGAGATTTTTGTCTTTAAAGATCTGTTTTGAAACGAACAAATATAATCTTCTCTAGAGATACTTCCTTACTAATCATAGCAGAAACAAAATAAGGCACTCACAAGGAGGTCCTTTTGTTCTTTTTTTTAGACTGATTGGAGATAAGCAGATCATGACAAAGAAAGGGATGGTTTTAGGGAGCTGTAGAAATTTGAAGTAATATCAAGATCAGACATACTGGATATGTAACTTGTATTTCAAGTGCCAAAACTGAGAAAACAAACATTAGTTACTTTTAAACTAATGAATTTTAAATGAGAGAGAAAGAGAGATGGAGAGAAAGAAACAAATCCTCAAACCCTGCAAAATAATAATAAAAACATGTTCTGAATGATCTGGTCTGTCAGAGGGTAAAATCCTTTAACAATTGAGCCTAATAGTGTAGGTCCCTAACGGGGTCTGATATGAGGTATGACATGCTTAATGTATAACTTCTAAGACAAACTTCAGTACACGCACAAGTTCCTAACTGTTCTTCAGATGTATAGCTGAGATATCATGTCTTGTGATTTTAACCACCCTTGCACAACTTCATACCTACTACAAGGCACATAATTTCTTCAGTACTCTCAGTCACACAGTAGTCGCTCTTCGGTAAGCCATTAGGTCCTTACAATCACTGCAACTGAAATTGCAGGCACTGAAAGATTAAAAAAATAAATAATGAAGCCAGAGGAAATGCAGAAGAAAGTTGTGATGCACAAGGCTGTGAGTTCAACCTGCCTGCCATAGAAGACGTTATGCTAGAGCCTTACAAACATGATCTATTCCAAATCATTTTATCAGAGTTAACAATCATTTAATGAAATTAATGGTTTCAGGAATGCGGACAAGTTTTTCAGCTCCTCTCTGTAAACTGCTCTTAACATCTTTACAGATTTCTGGCAATCACACCAGTGACCTCAGCTGGAAAGTTCAATCCTTTTGAAAAATGGGCTCTGAAAATATCAACAGCCTTCTAAGTGCAGAATCTTACAAGCTACTGCTTAAGGTGACAAAGCCTTGTAACCTGTGCAGCACCCCCTGAAAATAGGGGGTTCCAATGGACACCAATTTCTCCCTTACAATTACTGTTAAACCATTCCTACTCATAAAAAAAGAAACTAAAACAGATCAGATCTTCATTGTGTATGACTGTTATAAGAAGTAGTTTAAGAAATTAGTAGTTTATTAATTTTTGTAGATATGACAAATAGTTTAATCTCATTTAATCGATTTTAAAATTAGAATTCACATTTATTGGAAGTAATTTGTTTCTTAATTGCTAAGAGTCTCTATCTTAATTTTTTTTACATTTTAATGCAATTTCATTAATGTGATTAATTTTTCCGGGTGTTCCTTATATCTGAAATGAGTTCTTGTGTAATTCAAAAAAGCTGAAAAATATCTCAAACTTTTTCAGCAAGTGCAAGCTACAAGAAAAAAAAGTCAACATATCTTCTCTTTTTGGATTAATTTTTATCTGTGAGAATTTGTTTTGCATATACCTCAAACAGGAGCCATTGAATTGCAAAATCTCAGTCAACAGTGTGCATTAGAACGTAAACCTGAGAGAAAATGGAAAAGTCTTCTGATTTTGTAATTAGTTCAATCAAACACAAAAGACTACTAAAAAGGATATTGACATCAAGGACCAGATTCTCAGGCAGTGAAAACCTGTGACATTTCATTGACTCAAATGAGCAGTTCTATATAAAAATCTATAATGAAACTCAAGTAATTTACATTAAGTGGGAAAAACAGTGCAACTGATACTGCATAAGATCTCAGTACAATTTAGAAGATGACCTTGAGACACCCCAAATATTCTCCTTATTGGATCTTGTTTCATGGACACAGGATTAAAATTAAATATTGATAAAGTGCATGTTTCTGCTGGAAAATGAGAAGGGCTATTTGATAATGGATATGTTTTTTAACAAGCAGTCTGGGCAACAATTTCAGAAAGGGTGAAATATGCTTGGATTGTACCTTCTACAGGAGAAACCTGGCAACTGCTTTCTGAACCAAGGGGAGTTTATGCAGCATCCTATTGGGCAAGCAGCCAGTAGAGAATTGCAATAATTTAATCTTGAAATAGAAAAAAGCTTGAATGAACATTTCAAGGTCTGACTGTGAAAGAGGTTACTGCAATGTATCAGAAGTTCTTCAAGTAGCAGAATGGTAATATATTCTGGAGTTTGTATGTATTTTTTTTTAAAAAACAAAGAATAAAGATATCTGAATTCCCCCCAACTCTTTACTACAGAAGTGAAAAATGCAGTTTCATTGAATTACAGATTAAAAGCAGTCTAAAGAAGTCTAATGCCTATTATGGTAAGAAAATTATAACTAAGATGAAAGTAGAAATTACTTATGTACCCAATGTTTTATTAAAACAAGGGCTTATAATGTTTTTAAAATACATATTGTCAAAACCATTTTGATTTTAATGATATTTGGCTAGCCAAATTAATTGCTGAAATTCACAAAGTGTAATTCTATGATATGTAAATTTGAATTTGCATTGAAATTTACAGATTTTTGCTGATAGATGTATCTACATTGTTTGATAGTTTTAAAAAAAATATAAATAAATATATAAAACTAGGTATTATCACTTCTATGAATTTCTGTGAGACAGTGCAAATAAATATTTCAAAGATAGTTCATAAAAGTTTTTGGAAAATTTGGCATGGCTCTAATTATTTAAGATGCCCTTGTTAAGAAACTACTCTTCTTAGTAGTTTCTCTTCCCTACATTAAGTTGGTATGTTCTTTCCTGAATGTAGAAAACTACAGAGAGATGTTAAATTACTTATTTTTTTAAGGTAGTCTCTTCTTGACTGTGATTGGAATTGAAATGAGAAGGAAGTAGGTGTAAAATTAAAGTCATATCCTGCCCAAAAATGGTAACAGCAAAGTAAAATACCACTTGTGATGAACAAAGGCATCCAAACTGTCACATGGCTTACTGATACTTAAGAATAAACACAGATAGATAGTCTTTCCATTAAGACTGTTAAATTATCCAAGGATTTGAGAATGCAAAGAAAGAAAAGAATTAATATATCATAGGAAGATGTAAATGTGGGGAATCTCTTTCCATAAAACTGAAAAATATTATCTCAAATGATCGCTTAGATTTGCCTTTTGGAAAGAGACTATCAGGATATTTTGCTATAGGGAAGACAACAATGACCTTCTGGGTCAAATTATATTAACCCAAAATCCCAGACTTGAAAGATTTTTATCCCACTTGATTAAGGCAAAGATATAAAAGACAAAAAGGTAAAAGTATTTTGAGATGGACGTTGTAAAGCTCTTCTCTTACTTCAGACTTGTTCACGGACCCTATTCCAGTCTCTATACATACAGTAAAAAGTCTATTAAACAATTTAATTTAAAAATTAATGATTGTGATTTAAAGAATTCTGCAAATCATCCTTTCTTTTCCTTTTTTATCCATTGCAATATCTTTGCCACTGAAACATCAGGTCCTAACTTTTCTCATAGGTAACTTTCCAGACAGCCTTGCCAATCAAAATACTTTTTTTTGAGGAAGAGCTTCAACAAACAGATGGGCTTTGCAGCAAGTCTTTAAGGTCACCAAATACTGTCTGCAGTGAAATGAGAAGTAAGATCCCTCATGAAGGACATCTTGTATCAAGTGTGAAGCAGCTTTCAGTTCAAGTGATCCTGAATGTCATGGTAACACAAGAAGAAGGCTAGTTCAGTGAAAGAGAAGTATTCTTGTAAATTGGGAGCTGACTTTACGGCTGTCACTCATACCTGCACAGATTGTGCCCTGTAGACTCTGGAATTTCAGTGGTCTCTGAAAGAGTGTTATGAAAAAATAATTCAGTGGAAGAAATAATGCAAGATGTTCCTCTATTAGCAAAAATCACAGCCTATGGGATATGGTAGTGGGAATTCAGGTAAAATTATTTGAAACATCCAGGCAATGGTAAGGGATGCATATGCAGCTATTTCAGTTGTTAAGGAGGCTGGCAATTCCTGCTTGTTTTATAAGGATAAATCCAAGAACAGGGCAGTCTTGGACAAATTCTTTGGACTTTTACTACATAAGCTAAATATAAACTTTTTTCCTTCTGGTGTTTTTATTTATTCATTTTAATACAAATTGGTTCAGGAAAGCCTATTTGCAAAAACAGATGACATCTCTCTCAGAAAAGATAATATATGTTTGCTTCTGTGGAATCATGGGAGGTACCCATTGCAATAAACGGAAAATTTCAGAGTTATGAGTTGAAATTTGTCCTCTGTGGCTGCAGAGGTTGGTCACCCCTGAGCAGAGAACATTTGAATACATTAGTAAATTACTCCTTGGAATATATATATATAAGCATTTCTTTTCCAATAAGTTATTGATTTTTCCCTCCACTCCTACACATCTAGAAAACAAATTGCATTATTTTTAAAAAGTAACAGGAGTTGAAGAAAAATGCATGTGCATATATCTACATCTAATTGTATATCTACATCTACTTTTACATTTACATACAGAATAATCCAAACATCATTTAATTGTTGCTGAAATGCTAAGAAACGCTTGGGACTGCAAAATTTTGATAAAAAACATCCATGAATAATACCTGGTAGAATCTGGAATGAGAAACTGATTCAGGCTAAAGAACTGTGCTTTGTACAGAGAAAAAGAATACCTAAAGGAGATGTATTCCATGGTTCTTAGTAGAAATTAGGAAGAAATATTAATAATTCATAAAATTCTGTATGCCTAATGTGTGGTTTATACATGACAATGCCTATTAACAAAGAAGAAAAATGCTATTATGAATAAAGGAAAATTAAACATGGTGAACACACTTAATGACACTGTAAAGGTTAGGAAAGCTAAAGCAAAGGTGTAATTAAAGCTGACCAGGGGCATAAAGGGAAATAAGATAAAATTTTACAAATTTATAAATTACATGAGGAATATGTAGGGAAGATGTGGGCCCTTTCCAAAAGGACACCAGAGAGGTGGTCATGGGGGATTTGGAGAAGGCTGAGATACTCAATAACTTCTTTGCCTCAGTCTTCACTGGCATGGCTTCTGATTGCACAACTCAAGTCTTAAAAACCAAGACCATAAACTGGGGGAAGCAGGATCCACGCCACAGTGTTTGAAGAGCAGGTCTGAGACCACCTGAAGAACTTGTAGGTGCACAAGTCTATGGGACCTGATGAGATCCACTCACAGGTCCTTAGAGAACTGGCAGATGAAGTTGCTGACATATTTCAAAGGTCATGGCAAACTGGTGAAGTTCCCACTGATTGGAGAAATGGGAACATAAATCCCCATATTCAAAAAGGGAAAGAAAGAAGATCCAGTAAACTACAGGCCAGTCAGTCTCACCTCTGTGCCTGGCAAAATCATGGAGCAGATCCTCCGAAAGATGCTGCAAAAACACATGGAGGATGACACAGAGGTGATTGGAGGCAACCAACATGGCTTCACCAGGGGCAAATCATGCCTGACCAACTTGGTGGCCTTCTATGATGGAGTCACATCATTGATGGACAAAGAAAGGGCAACTGACATCATCTACCTGGACTTCTGGAAGGCATTTGACACTGTTCCATGTGACATCCTGTTCACCAAACTGGAAAAGAATGGGTTTGACAGATGGACCACTCGCTGGATAAGGAGCTGGTTGAATGGTTGCAC
>VZTY01022931.1:53442-67606 GCA_013400935.1 Turnix velox
AGTGTGACCAGCAGGTCCAGAGAGGTGATTCTGCCCCTCTACTTGGCACTGGTGAGACCCCACCTGGAGTATTGCGTCCAGTTCTGGAGCCCTCAACAGAAGAAGGACATTGAGCTGTTGGAGCAGGTCCAGAAGAGGGCCACGAGGATGGTCAAAGGACTGGAGCAACTGCCATATGAGGACAGGCTGAAGGAGTTGGGGTTGTTCAGCCTGGTGAAGAGAAGTCTCAGGGGGGACCTTATAGAAACTTATCAGTACCTGAGCGGGTCCTACAGAAAGGCAGGGGTAGGACTTTTTAATAAAATATCTGATGGAGGGACTAGAAATAATGGATGTAAATTGGAAGGGTGTAGATTCAGGCTAGATATAAGAAAGAATTCATTGCAGTAAGGGTGGTGAAACACTGGAGCAGGTTGCCCAGAGAGGTTGTGGACGCCCCCTCTCTGGAGGTGTTTAAGGCCAGGCTGGACAAGACACTGAGCAGCCTGACCTAGTGGAAGGTATGAACAATTATGCTCTGTAATATGGAAATTTAACTAACTTGGTAATTCTGCACGAGGAAAACTGGATTGCATCTAAACCTTTAGCAGACGTTTTGTGGTCCTTGAATAAGATGCTTTTAGCATAATAATTCCCATCTTTAAATAAAGAAGTATTCTGTTGATTTCAGTAGAATGCACATGCTTCAAGATAAGCACATACTAAAAAATGCTGCTAAGCAGTTGAAGGCTCCCTTAATCTTTATCATTTGGTTAGACAACCTCATACAGAGCCCATCAAAGTATTTGTATGTGTCTGCTGTAGTCTATCTGCTCTTGCTAATGAAAAGAAAGTGGAAGGCATTTGGTCCTTCAATGTTGTTTTCCTTTGGATACTGGCAATACATTCAATGCTAGTGCAACATTCAATTAGAGGCTGTTCCTGGTTTGATCAATGTTTACCTTCCTGTTAAAGAAGCTGCAAAATACTGGATGCAAATCCTCAGGCAGTGGAAAATGTCATAATTACTTCAGCAAATAAACTACAGTTTACCTCATCTATGTCTATGCTTTAACTGTTCTTATTTAGATTTTATCTCAGCTTCAGTGCAAAAGTTGCAGCTATATTGCTCTTTATGTGATCACAATCCTTAATGAGAAAAACACATGCATGGAGACGCCTGAGGTTTTTGGTTGTTGTTTTTTTACAGAACAGTGTAAGTCATTCTGTATGGAAGCACAAATTTACTCTGTGTACACAAACTTCTTAGGGGGGAACAGTTTCTTGATACTTATAGGCACAGAAACCAAAATGACAGGGATCTAATATTTATTAAGTTCTTCATGTACAAATAGGGCCATTAAAAAAGAGCACAAACCAAGTTATATAACAGAATATGTTTATTAATTATGGATCAGCATTTAGCCATTTTTACATTTCAGTTTAAGTACCAAAATAAGGTTATGCATGTGCAGCGTTTGAGAGCTAGTCTATTTTTAAAAATCTTTCTTATAAACTGCAGAACAGATATAACTTTTTTTATATTGTTTATACGACAAGGCCAGTATAATTTCCTCCTTTTTCTTATAAAAAATGATTGCTAGGAAGGCATAAAAATAACAACAAAAAATTAAGGGGAACCCACACTGAAGGTTTCTAGAATCATAGAATCGTTTGGGTAGGAAGTGAACTTGAAAGATCATTTAGTTCCAACCCCACTGATAGGGCAGGGACACCTCCCACTAGACCAGGTTGCTCAATGCCTCATCCAGCCTGGGCTTAAACACCTCCAGAGAGGGGCCATCCACAACCTCTCTGGGCAACCTATTCCAGTGTCGCACCATTCTAACAGTGAAGAATTTCTTTCTTCTATTCAGCCTAAATCTACCCTCTTCCAATTTCCATCTGTTATTCCTACTTCTGCCATCCTGTACTCTATCCTACCCCAACCTTTCTTTAAGCCCCCTTCAGGTATTGATAAGTTACTATGAGGTCCCCCACTGAGCCTGCTCCTCTCCAGGCTGAACAACCCCAACTTCTTCAGCTTGTCCTCATAAGTGAGGTGCTTCAGCCCTTGGAGCTTCAGTAGCACTTGGCTTTCCCACAGGGAAAGATAGCCACTGTTTTTAGCTCAGATTCTGGTCAGAACAGAGCAGAGAAATTTGTGCTTGTTCTGGAAGGAGCCAGCCCATGCAGAGCAGGCTCCTATGGGCTGCTATCACTGAGCTCTACTTCTAGTCCCCAGTTCAAATTTGTGATTGTGATACAATTTTACACCAACCAGTCAATCCCCAAACCAGAGGCTACTCAGGAAATTATTTCTGAACTAGACATTTTAATCTCTATCTGAGGGAGACAGAAGACCCTTTTGAGAACTTTTCAGGAACATTACCATGCTCTCCCCTTCATTTGTCTTGATGCAGCAGAATACAGACTAGAGGAGATTTTTAGCTTTTCTATTGCATTCAATAGAATCATTATGACCTTCATCCTTTAAATGTTGTCTGATCATGATCCAGCAGATGAGCTTCATATAAGTATACTTAAGCATGATCATACTCATGATTGCTTTCAAAAAATGATGATCCATTTACTTTGATGCAGCCTCCTGAGAGCGTATGAATATGGAATGGATTGGTGGACAGAGATCCTACATGGGATGATATTTTTTGCTTTCCTGTTCTATCTGACTGTTGATCGTTTTCAGTTGCCTAAAATATAGACTTGATAATGCAAGAGCTTATGCTTAGCATGATGTGCAAGGATGTGAAGGTGTGAATAATTATCATTGTGCAGTAGTCATGAAAAAAATCTCTTTGAAGTAAAAAATGCAAATTGCTGGAGTTTATTTGTTGAAATGTGATTAAAAATACAGTATGTGAAAGCTTGGATTTTGTGACTGAGAGGTGGGAATAATTAATCTTATTTGTGAATATATAGTAGCATAAACAAATACATTTTGGTTTCTGAATTTTTTTTCCACAAAAAGAACACTGAAAAAGATGGCTACTCAGGCATGGATGTTATGGTTTGCTCAGTTACAGCCCATAAGAATGCCCTGATCCTCCCAATCAAACGGAGCTTGCAAATTTTATTCAGTGTTGCCAATTATTATTTAAATATTAATTTGATATTAGATATTGATTTGAAAAAACAATGTATTACAGTGGTGACTTCACTATAGACTAATCTCATCTAATTTGATGTGCTTATGTATAGTAAGGAAGATTATAAGTTATATTGTTTCTTAGCAGTCAGTGGAGAAGAATCAATACCTTCAGAGGGTAATTCAGATTTTATACTTACAAAGCTTCTGAGGGTTCAAACCTAACACCACTGATTGCACTAGATTGCTAGACTGATTGGTTTGTTGTTTGTTTTGGTTTCTTTTGTAATATAGGTCCTGTAATTAGGTACTTTAAACGTAGGCAGGAAATTTAAATTTTAAGAAGCAACAGCTAGGACAGGGAGAACACTTAGATTTCTGAACTCTAGGAAAATATTACAAAAAAGAAGTGAAATTGTCTTCAGGTCTCACATGTCTGTAGAATGGTCACAGACAAAATGATTTTGCTTTCTTTAGTTGTAGGGGTTTTGGTTTGGTTTTATTGTTGTTGTATATATGCCACATATAAAGCATTTAATTATTTGTCATTGGTCAACACCATCATACTGAAGTAGGCAATGACTTTTCTTTATATTTGTTAGTATTTTAACATGTAACTATAGCCTTCTTACAGTTGTACAAACTAAATACAATACAAGAAAGAGATCTTATCTTGAAATTGATAAAGCCAATGCTGTAAGATAGCACCAGGAGCAAGGTGTGTACTTTTGCAAACTATCATGCTTTAATATAATCTGAGGTTAGGTTTTTTTGGTAACCTAATGTTTTCAGACTGTTACTGGGTGACACAGTTGCTTCAACCAATAAAAATATTATAAATTATTTAAATTGCAGTTTGCAGGGAAATGTATGAAAAACTTAAACCCAAGCTTCCTTCCATTTTGTGTTGAATACTTACACAGGTCTTCTGAATTCTCTCTTCCAAATTAAAATATTTACAAGACTTGCAAAGCATAAAATGATCAAACCTCTTCATAATCTGTATTATTCTAACAGAGTCCTAAACTCAAAATAAGACGAAACATCAGTAACCTAGAGTTAGGATCTACAGAAAAAATATAGAGAAAAATCCAAAACTTTTACAGAATTAGAATCAGTGAACTTAAAAAGGCAATCTCGAATAATAATATAGTAATACCCACAGAATAGACATCCTCTTTATTTGTTTCCTTTTCATATCACTTAATTTAACAATTGTTCATCTCTTTTCTGACAGATTCATCTACTATCTCAATATTTTCTAGAGATTATAAATTCAATAACATAAACACTTATGGGCACTATTATAAGGATATTTATGATGGGGATTAAGACAAGATAGCTACTGGAAAGGAATGTAGAGATATGGAAATGTTCTCATAACTGAGGAGAAAGAAAAGCTCAAAAATACTAATACTCAAAAGCAAAATGCATAAGAAAATTAATGACTACAAAGGTGCATCAAAAGAATAAATACACAGAACAATCAGTTAACAAACATCTACCTTCTGCAAATTTTATCAACTAAGTATAGTACCAGAATAGGGCTAAATGGCAATTTGCAACAACTCACTTTTAGCCTGTAATCTAAAACATTGATGTCTTTAGCACAGATGTCAATGCATATGGTACCATTTTGTCATTTAAGGACATGAATTCACATTAGAACAGGCACAGAAAAAAACAGCATGATCAGTGAAAGAGATGTCTGTCTCAGAAAAGAAAATCGCTGAACATACAGAGTTTGGTTAATTCTAGAGTGTGCTAATTTATGTGCTACCTCAGTCAGAGAAGGGAGTAATAAAATCCAATCCATGTCTTTTAGCAAATGTTGTGCTTAATTTCTTTTAATCTTTTGGCTGATTGCCAGATCCCCATTTGTTGATCAATTTCAATTTTATTTTACTTTAATTAAAGGTATTTTATCCACACAATGCAATGTAATCACATTAGGTATAATCTAATCTAAATATGATCAGGAAGAAAGGCAGTATAGGTGCTGAGAATAGCCTCTGGGAGTCTATATGCTGATATCATACAAGAAAAGTGCTTTATAAAACTTTGATGAAAAAGTTTTACACCATAATCTATACTGGTAATATAATTTATCTTTTAAGTTTAGAGTTTGTTGGGGTTTTTTTGGGTTTTTGTTCTTGTCAAAGCTAAAAACAAAAGAATCAAACTACATTTCCTTTCTTATACATTGTAACATAGATTATATGACAAGTGCATATTTAATACAGTTCCCGCGAAGTCTTGACTCATACGGAGTGTTGTTAGACATACAGGCATTTCTGCTGAGATTAAACAGTTAGGTTACATGCATATCAGGTTACTGATAAACAGATTTCCAATCACGTTTCCAGACTCTACCTTTTTGAAGTGAGAACTCTGTCTTTATACCTGTCTTTAAATTAAGAAGACTTTGTTAATTGAAATTTGTGCAAGGATACACACATGTCACCTATGTGTATTCAAACATATTTTTTTACACAGATATGAATTGTATCACAATTAATATAAAAACAAGCAATCTGTCATTTTAGAGAGGCACATGGTTCTCTGCATATACCTTTTTTCTCCATCTTGCATATGACTTCACACGAAGTGTTCATGATACTCAGCAGCTATTTGCAGTAGGAAGAAAAGCAGCTTCATAGAATAAAACCCATGAACAGATAAACAGACTCCACTGAAATGTGTTTTCACACTAGTATTCAACTAAAATGAGAGTTATCTTTTGCTTTGATGTTGCCATTTGTACTGTAACTCTTTTTAGTTGTTTTGATGTATGCAATAATTGATACTTCTATAATAAACTTGTTTATATTCAAAATGCCTTTAATCTTTATATGGTTCTTTTGGTGTCTTTTTTGAAACTGAAGTGCCTTCTTGGCATATAATTTCTCTGATGTCTTTGCAAGCCTTTCATTGCTAGTGTATTGACATCAATAGCACTGTTTTCATATCCAGCAATGAGAAACAAATACAGAATTTGTGTCTTCCTCTACTCATAATATTTGGGCTTTAGTCATACAGATATGATTTATATTCATATATGATAATAAGTCTTATTAAGTAGAAGGAACGATGTGAAGAAACAGAAAAGTGATATTTCAGTGGGAAAAAAATGGAGGAAGAGAAAGAACTACTGCAGTATAAAGAAGATGCTTACAAACATGCAAAATAAATAGTTTCTGAGTTATTCCATTATCAGTTGCAGAGGAAATGACACCTTCTATTATGCTTCATTGTTTAAAAAATATGTAAATAAAGGATATTGATAGCAATTCATTCCAGCATTTATTTTATTCACTAGATTTTACAGCTCTTACACTTTCCTGTAAGGAAGAAACTTGGTTGTATATTTTCCTACCACTCTAGTGAGAACAAGACTTGGGCTGACCCTAAGTGATTTCCAGATAACTCCTCAGGTTTTCTCTCACTCTCCATCTTCAATGGGACAGGGAGACAAAATAAGAAGAAAAAGCCTATAGGTTGAGACAAGGACAGGAAGATTGAATACCAATTACCATCGCACACAAAATAGACTTTAATTGGGGGAGATTAATTTAATTTATTGTTAAATAATTGTATAGGACAACGAGAAACAAAGACAGAACAATAGATACCTTCGCTCTCACTCTTCTTTCTTCACAGGTTCAACTTCACTCCTCACTCTTCTGTCTTCTCCTCCTCAGGCATTCTCTGACCTTTCTTAAATAGGTTTTTCCTAATGCACCAATATCTCAAGTGAGGGTCTCAGCCATGACCTGTGGTGAGCTGATTGGAGCTGGCTGGAACCATCTGTGTCTGGTTCAGGGCAGCACTGGTGTGTCCTCACAGAGGCTGCCCATGCAGCATGCCACTGCCAAAACCTAGATATGAATGGGTGACTGAAGTTGTTTTAAAGCATACTTTAACTGGACTAAAAACATTATCAGATTCTTTGAGAATATTCTAAGTGGTGTCCACTACAGTGTCAGAAACGTGTATTTGTTTGGTTCACTATTCATAGATTTAAAAAATTTCCTTCCCTTTCTCAGGGAATTTGTCTTTTGAAAGCATCTGAGAGGCTTTTCTCACAGTGGTCCTCATGCTTTCTCAAAGACAGAATTACTTCTTGCTACATTCTCAGGAAAGTTTGCAGTTGACTTTTATGAAAGATTTGTGATTTGTGTTTTGCCCATGGCATATTGACACTGCAAACACAAGAAATGGAAGGAGTGCAGACTGTTACTATGGATGAAGTACTTGAGGCATGTTTCCTGCAACTCTGCCTAATAACATATTCTGTGAGGAATGAGGAAGTTGCTTTTTCAGTTAATGCAGAACAGATCTCTAACATGGATTCAAGGTGACTACTGGATATGCATTCAGATGCCTAAGTGATGAAGAAGTCAAAATGAGCTGGTAACAAGAAAACCTTATTAGTGACATGTTACTGTTTTTCTGAGGGTGCAATAGAATCAAAAGTAGAAGATGTAAAAAGAGAGACCACGTTATTATTTATGGGGTAAGTTAATTAGAATATAATTTTGTGGAACTTGTGGGGCATAGGAAAAAAAGCAGAAGCTTCTAGAAGTAGTAAGGTATTTTCATGACTACTTGGTCCCTAGAATTACTGTGTGTATGTCTTGCTCTAGACTTATAACTAGGGAACAGTATCCCCATCATGTGTCTTTTTAAGCACAAAGGAACTAAGGATGGAGTGTGTAGATCACACATCTCTGAGTTCAACAACAGAACAAATGAACTCCAGATGTGTTCTGATATTGTACTCAGAAGTGTGTCAGATGAAATCGCATGCTGAAAAAGATATTATTTCCCAGAGTACACTTAGTCTAGGGATTCCTGGGTCAGAAATCAGATGGAGTCAAAGAGAAAGTTCCATCCCATCCCACAGGTCAGAATTATTAAAAGAAAGAAAAAAAAAATCAGTAGCTAACTTCAAAAGCCTGATATTGCTATATCTCTGCAAATTCTGGATTTTTCTGTTCTACAACTCATCAGCAAAAGAAAGCAAGATCATCACCATGTGGACACACATAGAAAAATTTTAATCTAGCAACACAAAACGAACAGTTTCTACATGGACTGCTTCACTATTGATAGGGCTCTTTTTCCCTGAAGTAAATGTTTACCATAATTGATATATATCAACTGATAAATATACCTCAAAACTTGACATTGCTCCCCACTCTAATGCATGTTCACATTAGTTCCTGAGGTGCTTTCATTTCCCACTCACAAAAAGCAGAGTGGTTTCAGATATTAAGCTTAAGATTGTTACATTCCCTGCCTGAGAAGTATTTTAGATATGGAACAGATGCATGGAATTGGAGTGATTTATAAGCTTTACCAGAGTGAGCAGGAGCAGAGAAACACAGGAGAAAGCTGCGCACACTGGGCAGCAATGATTTGTCAGTGTTACTTCTGGAAAGGAAGGAGACAAGCAAAACAGGGTCAGAGAGGCAAGACTGACTGTGGCAGGTGAAAACGTGTTTGTCCCTTTGGAAGTAGAGTTAACATTAAAAAAAAAAAGATTTATAAGAAGGCTTCTAATTAGATTATTTTCATGACTGGATGCTTGCCTAGTGTATATGCTTAGAAAAAGGTTTTCAAAAGACAGCTTTCAAAAAAACAAAAAAGTGAACAAAAATATTAGTAACTTGATGTGAATTCTGAGAAGACAGGAATTTTTTTCATAGAAACTACTTAAATCTTTCTGTCCTTTGTCTATGCTCCTTTACAAATCATAGTAAATAATATTTTTAATGCACTCATGATTCACATGACAGTGCCTGTGTGTCCTAAATAAGTCTGCATTGCTTTTATTAATAATACACCTCATATTGTATCTCACAGCAACATGAAGGAAATTCTATGATTTATTTTCACAGAGTTTTGAAATACATTTTCCTTGTTCAGTTTGTTGCACATACAGAGTTAATTCCAACTTTTCTTTCATCTCTAAGGATGATTAATATAAGGTTGAAAACTTTTTAAAAACTACTTGTTTGGCTATATAAGAAAAAAGAAAAACAGTTAATATTTTTTTTTACTTCAGATACTTTATCAATGTATTATTCAGAAGTAAATGTTGATCCAAATCTCACCAAAATCAATGAAAAGCTTCCAGTGTTTTTAATTGACTTCAGGATGGAATCTAAAGTAATATATTTCAGTGTGCCAGGCATTTAACAGCCTTTTTGTACTTTTTCTTTTTTTTTTTTTTTGTTTGTGCAGAAAATGTGGGTTTTTTCTAATTTAATACATAAAAAGCAAAGAAAGAGAACATCCATTAATCTTCAGGGTTTTTTTCCTTTTATGCTAATATAATGATGCAACCACAATAATACAAATTAATATACTTGACACATCTACTCTAAAATTATATATCTTACAATGAAAAAAACTAGGCCTTCAACTGTCCGTTTTCAAGTGTCTTTGTGACAAACTGATGCATTAAATTACTGTCAGAGATGGAAGGGTTTTTTAATTTCTATAGTCTGGAGTGTTATGCATGTTATGAAAAAGGGAAAACAACAGCCCAATTTCCATCTCCAGGTTAAGTAGATTTTAAATTTAAGTGATTTGCCTGTATGAGCTATTGTAGTAATATTTTAGAGTATTTTGACTGGGAAGATAAGCTGATGCAGTGAAACGTTCCAAAGCAATTTAATGTATAAAACCTTCTTTGTCTGAGCATGAAGGACCAAAAGCCTAGGATCAACGAGAAAAGAAAATGCCACTGCTCTTTCTATTTTTTGTTCTCACAATTTCTAACTCTTCCACATAGCTCTGACACCTAGTCCAAAATCTCTATGTTGAATCATAGAACCATGGACTGATTTGTCAGGAAGTTATCCTCAATAGACTCCAGGAACCTCCCTTTTCCTTTCTGATGTGTTGTATTTCCAGCAGACATCTGGTAAATGGAAGTCTCCCATGAGAACAACTGGCAGTATTTGTCAGTCCTCTCAGATTCTTACAGTATATTTCATCTGTCTCTTCATCCTGGCTGTGCAATCTATAAAAGTCCCATCATGACAGATGCCTCTTTGATCTTCCCACTGATTCTTATCCAGAAAGACTCAGCTTTGTAAGTAACCTCATCATCATTAAAGACCAGCAAAACATTTCCTAATAAACTGGTCTACTACTTCACCTCTCCTTCTTTGCCTAGTCCTTCTGAAGATTTATAGCCATTCATGAGAACAATCCAGTTGCGTGAGTCATCCCATCATGTTTTCCTTGATGGCAATTACATAATATCTTTTCTCCTGCAGAATGCCATCTAGCTCTTCCACCTTATTGTCTCTGCTGCTGCTTACATTGGTGTTGACATATCCCATTTGGGCTATCTATCTCACCATCTTTTGGGGTGCAGAAGCCCTAATTCCTATGTGACAATTCGCAGTCACTGCCATGGCTTCTAATACATGAATAATCATTGCATCTTTGCTACAGGATAGATCTCCATCCCCTACTTCTACTGAGACAACAGATTAAGGTACCTAACTAGCATATTGTCCCTCAAAGACTGACATGCTGCTGTAGTGATCCTGATTTTATCCCTGTCCTCCTTTAAATCTAGTTTAATGATATTTCAATGAGTCCTGTGAACTCCAGGGCAAAGGCACCTTCATACACGTGTATTCTGCCTATTGCTAGCACACTGCTGGGGCCTTCACTATAAAAAAAGTGGGTCCAGAGAAGAGTCACAGTGCTGGTGTGGTGTCTGAATGTCTTACTAAGAGCAACTCAGGGAACTAGGATTGTTTAGTCTAGAGAAAAGGAGTGAGAGGGGAGGGAAGTCTTACTACTCTCTACAAGTACCTGAAAAGAGGTTGTAGAGAGGAGGGTGTTGGTCTCTTTTCCTAAGTAACTGATGCTAGGAAAAGTGGAACTAGCCTTAAGATGCACCAAGGGAGGTTTAGACTGGATATTAGGAAAAAGAAGTTGCTCTGAAAATTTTATTAAGCAGTAGAACATGCTGCCTGGGGAAATGGCTAAGCCATCATCCCTGGGGGAGATGTACCAGGGCAGGAAGCTTTCTCTTCATATCTTTAACTCGGGTCCTAGGAAGGCAGCTGGGTTCTCTAAGAAGTGAATCTAGTCTGCATATTGGGTCCTCTGTTCCCTTTGAAAGGGAGACTTCTATGACAATGACCCATCATTTTTTATTCACTTAAACAATTTTGATGCAGGGTGCAGGCTGACTTAACTTTGGTGACATCTCCAAGGTGGATGAACCATCATCCTTGTTATTGTTTGGTTCCGCTGAAGAGGTTTGTAAGGTCACCTGGGAAGATGGAATAGTCACAGAGGAAACCTGTCTGCTGTGCCAAGCTGGAACTTGCTTGCTATGTCTTAAGTCATGGTGTTCAGCCAGGTGGACAGATGATAAGGAATCCTCTGTATCATGTGCCCTGTCTGCCTGTTGGGTCTGGAGCCTCTCCTACATGTCTAGGTTTATCACCAGATCGCAGTAATAATTTCTTTCTGGTAGGGTATTGGAAAATATAGATGACTCCCATTCCATCCCTGTGTGTATCTTTTTACAGACATAAGATCTTACTGTTTCAGCTGCCTTTTTTCTGAAGGATCTAGACAGAGTGGATACGTTTTTTACACTTTAACTGAATGAGAGACATTGCATCTATCAACTTCACCAAGGTTAATCTATCTCAGAGCAAAGTGTTGACAAGGAAGATGTAACCAGGAATACAAGCTACAGAACAGAACCCCAGAGCAACTGCACTGTAAGCTCAGATAAGTCAATTACGTTTCTAAATCTAGGTGTTATGAATTTAGAGTTAGGTGCCGTGAACAATGTAAGATTGTCTTTAAAAACAAAGAAAACTCCAACTTCAGAATCTCAAAAAAATCTCTAATCAGTTTCTCTTGAATTAAGAACTTTGTTTCACTGCTTAGCTACAGCTTTGTCTTGTATTTAGTAAACTGGAAAGCAATTCTTATCAAGTTCTAGACTTATTTCCATTGCTATTCCAGAAATCCTTAATTGGTTGATATATTCAAGTTGACAAAAAATTATGACACAAAAACCAGGAAAATGATGTTAGGGATTTGGTCTAACCGTATTCTGACTACTCCTCTATTTCTGTTCATCCTCCTAACATTACTATATGGACCAGAAAAATTTCTAGGTTTCTAGCCATACTAGTATTTATGAGCATTTCCAGGATTGTCCTGGAAAATCTCCTCAAAAGGGATACTTATGTGACCTGCACACTTCTAGCTCATATATTAAAAATGGAGATTCCACAACCTCTCAAGGCAGTTGGAGCAAGGAGAGGTGCTCCAGCCTATTTACTACTTTTGACGCTCTTTCTTGGACACAGTACTCCCTCTGTGACCTCAGATCATCAGCCTATCCTATCCAGATCCCTTGGTAGACTGTAGAGTAGATCAGCACTTCTGACCAATTAAGGTGCAACACATCCCCTCTTGCGGAACACTGGTAGACATTGAAGAGAACTGGCCCCAGTCCTGAGTTCTGGGGAAAGCCACTTGTGACCAGCCATGAACTAGATTTAGCTCCATTTACCACAACTCTTTTGCTATTCAGTTTGCTATTCAGTGAAGAGTACACCCATCAAAGCCATAAGCATTCAGTTGCTCCAGGAGACTAAAGAGCATAATGATGACAAAGACAAATGAGCAATGCAAAGAAATAAATATTCCTTACATGCTAAACCTCAGATAAATAGCAGATTAACTAGCCATTTATTAGGAAAGCCAGTGTTAATAAAGATTGAACGCAGGATAGATTTTCTAAGCTACTTCTTGATGGTACTGGGACAATGCTGCAGCCTCTTTTAATTCAGTGCAACTTAAAAATACTATGACAGCATAAGATTGTGGCCTCAAATATTTGCAATAAGAGATTTCAAATATGCAGTGTAAACCATGAAAAAACTCCCCTCAGTCAGGAAAAGTTGAAGCATGTATTCTGAAGTGCTGCATTGCCTATGCTATTTTCTACTCAAGGCTATGACAGCATGTTCTCACCCACTACTACTAAGGTTAGTACAATAACATTTATGACAACCTTACTGTTGTCATAAATGTATTATTTTTTGTATTAAGAACAAAAAAACCCATGCTGACACTAGTAAAGAAACAGACAGAAGATAGAAAATTATCAAGAAGGGGAAGGGTAGGGTTTCATGTCACTTACCATGCATAATTACAGCATACATAACAATAAAATTGTACAAGTTTGGTATTTCCTTTCCCAAATTAGCAGAAGATACTGCATACTGATTCAAAAGTAACCTAAGCCTGGATAATGCCAATTCAATTTTCAGAATGAATTAGTAACAATAAATTGATGGGTCCTGAAAACCTTGCTGAAACAATGGAGATATATATGCTAAACTAGCACATCGCAGACACAACTCCCCTCCCCTGATTAAAATATTTTTGATTTAGTGGAGAAAAAAGTAATCAACATTTAAATAGCCAATACATTTCTGGCACAAGCAGCTCCATAAACAGCTGTAAATATCACATACATAAAAAAAAGCACCAATATAGATTCTATAGATTCATCTAATTTCAATTCCCCTGCCATAGGCAGGGACATCCTGCACTAGATCAGTTTGTGCAATGCCTCATCCATCCTGGCCTCTGGATGTCTCCAGAGATGGGGGCTCCACCACCTCTCCAGGCAACCTGTTCCAGTATCTCACCACCCTCATGGTGAATACCATTTTTCCCCCCAGTTTGCCTCTAAGCAGGTTCCACACACCCCTCTTTTCCTCCAACTCCTGCCTCTACCCCACACCAACCCATTTCCATCCCATTTTTCCACAAATCCCACACACCTGGGCTCCACTGGAGATTCCTCCCCTCCCTAAGTGTCCCAAATCATCCCTCTCCACCCCTCTCCTGTTCCCCAGCAGGGAAAGGCTGCAGCCACTGTTTGCCCCACTGTGGGATGCTCTTCCTGGTGTCTCTGCTACAGGACACAGCACTGGTGAGTTTCATTTTCTGAAGGTATGTGGTGGGAGGAGAAAGGCCGGGGGACCTACAGGCCCTCCGCCTCAT
>VZTY01022931.1:71014-116027 GCA_013400935.1 Turnix velox
ATCCATGTGCAAGCCAGAAAGAAAAGGATGACTATAGAATAAGTGGTAAAAGTAACTGCAAGCTGTAAGTGATTCATGAGGCTGACTCTGCTCATGGTAATCACAGTCATTTAGCATGCACATACACACACAGAGTATTATATTTTGACAAATTTTAAGTTATCTGTTAGTTTCAGCAGTGATCAACCAAATTTCTGAGGTTGCTGACTGCACAGGAGTAGCTGTTCCTGTTTATTGGTATCACGCTGCTCTTCTAGATCTGTGGATAACCACTTGCTAAATTGTGCATAAATTTTCTACGTTACTTTAAAACTCAATATGAAAATACCTATGCAGATAACTATGCACTACTGATTAAACCTTAACAGAAATACATTATAGACACAGTCACTGCCACGACCACTAAAATTGCATTCTTTCCTCACCAACCCCATCCTCTTTTTCCTCAATTCCATTTACAGCTTCATAACCAAACAAAAACGGTGACAATACTTAGCACTAGTTTTATATTCCTCCCTTGTGAGCTTTTAGAAATGTTTTAGTCTCCCCATATGATGCCTGGTGGGGAAACTACCTAACAGTTCCTGGGTTTGTTTTAAGCAGAAGTGACAGTCTCATATATTCACAGTATTCCAGGGTGGCTGTGCTGCAGGAGGTTGCTTATCCTCTGCTACATGCCACAGCACACGCACAATCAGAAGTTTGCACAGGTGCAAATTACTGGCACAGGTGCAATGAGAAGAATATCAGTTTATCTGGTCATTTTTTTAAGAGCAGGAAGGAAACACTGTGAATGATTTATATCCTGTCATAATAACCTGAACTTGCTGCTTCGAAGATAATTAGAACAGTGCACAAAGAAAAAAAACCCCAATCTTTTACAACAAAAGTAGATTTCTCAAGATAAAAATAAATAATTTTACTCTAGGTTTTAATAACCCACCATCAGCTGCTGAGTTTATAGAAGTTTAGGCACCCTAGTGTCCTCCAGGATGACAAGCATATAATTGTCTTTTTTTCCTGTTTTCATTTAGTACTTGATTAAAAAAGAAAAACCGAAAAAATCTGCTTTTGTTATTTACCTGGCATTAAATGGTAGCAAGATGACAATCTTCAGTGAAATTTTACCTTACTGGTTGTTCAAAGGTACTTCCTTTGTTGTAGCTTATCTAGTAACCTGGTGAATTGATGATGAAGTTCTCAATGAACCTAAATGTTTAACAAGCTTGCAAGCCTATTAATTACAGAAATTAATCCCAGGTTACATAGCACAAGTGTAGTGACTATACTTTGTATGTAAACATGATCAGTTATAAAAAAAAATTAAAGCAAACTTCCAGAGAATTATGAAAATTTTGGAAGATACAATGAAATATGACATTCCTTATTTAAGAAAGACAACATAAGTTTCACTCTATGGGTAGGAAAACAAGTAAAAACCTCAGCAGATGATTTAGTAACAAAGGACTTTGTCATCACTATTTTTAGCAAGTATAATCTTGACTGTTGTAACAGCCAGTTCACTAGCTAGGATTTGCCTGCTTCTGTGGGAAGTCCTTCCTTTTTAAGTGCATCACATACAAAAGAACCTGGCATTTACAGTCTAAATAAATCATAATTAGGCACCTAAAGAAAACACTGGAGTCTTGACTCTCCTGAAGGAGTATATTGACATCCACATCTTTAGCTGCCTCAAGGGAGAGCCTTCTTCTCCATGCTGATCCTAGGTGCAGACTTGGCAGTGGCCCCATGTGTTGGCAGGAGGCTTTGCTTCAGGCACTGAGCTGCCAGGTGATTCATGAAATGATTGATGTTTTGAGGGAGTTCTGGAAGCAGTGAAGTCCAAATCCCCAGCTGAAACAGGATTACATAGACCCAGTTACCCAGAATCGTGCCCATAAGGAGGTGTGGAAGAGAAGGAGCTATGAGGGGAGGTATCCAGGCTATGTGCTTTCATTGAACAGGAGATAGTGCAAGGGAGACTACATGTAGAGAAGGGAGTAGCCAGAGGCTGCCTTCAAGCATTGAAAAACAGGGAATCTAGTCACTGTAGAGGCTTGGAGCTTTGCCTCTGGAGAAGAAAGGAAGGCATAAGGAGGAAATGTAATTGAATTTTTACTACAAGAAAGGAAGAGGGTTCAGAAGGTGGGCTCAGTGCTTTGGCATAAGGATAAAGACAAAAGACTTTTCACAACAAGGCAAATCTAAAACACGCATTAGGAAGCTGAATGTTTAACTGCCATGGCAACTGTTAAGTACCAGAATAGAAAAAATATGGACCTGCATCCTTCTGAGATCTTTAAAATTTGAGTGGAGAAGGTATGAATAGCTTTATCTAAGATTTTATTGCTATCCTTCTCTTAAGCAGAAACCTAGTTGTAAATGATCACCAGGCATTCCACCTACATTTTCCTGTGATTGTGCAGTTTCACCCCTTCCATAATAAAATTTCAAACTTGAAAAAGTGGGCACTTTATCTTCAGTCTTTTCCTGGTTTGTAAACTTTTTTCATGCTAGTGTCTGTTCAAAGCTAGCAGTTACTTTCCTCTAGGAATGTGAGTGAGCTGGTGGCAATCTAGTCTGTTTGTGAGATTAACCAAAATACTCTTTCAAGTGTCAGTGGCAGTCTGTGTGTTATGAATCCCCTCTCCTCTGCTCAACATAATCAGTCTGTAGACATGCACACTCACACTTGTATCCTGGTAAAAGATATGAATTAGAGGAAGCTAATGCCTGTCTCTACAATTAGGTAAACAATACTTGCAACCCAGTAAGATTTTAATTTGAATCAAACTACAGACAAGGGGTTATTGCAAACTACTTCTCAGGCATAATCTCCAAGCTGCTTCTCTTTTTCAGTCACAATAATACTCTATCACCTAACATTTTCTCATAACGTAAATGCTTGTGACCCAAGCTGTGTGCTTCAATGTCTCTGATGAATATTCTTCATAGTGCAATTATATCCTTCCTAGTCTCTGTTCCAAACATCCAATTTAAACTTGTCTTTGGTGGAATTTATGCTTTAACCTTGGTCATGGCCTTTATTCTCTCTTCTTTCACTTTTTAGACAAACTGTATCCAAGCCATGCCATTAAAACAAAAGCTGATGAAGTTGCGCTTTAGTCATTACCTAAATTTCAGTTTTCCAGTCCTTTAATGAAGTGCTAAGCAGTTGTGAGAGCTATATGCACATGCTTTTGAGGATTACACATTTTACTAATGTCTTTAAAATGACTGCTTAGCAATATATTAATAACTAATTATGAACATAAATAATTATGCCAAATTGCCTTTAAAAAAGGTCTTTGAATGTGGACTAATTGACTGGATTGTTCAGAGATTTGAAATGAATTGAAAAAATATAGACTGTTAAATAATTGAAAAGACCAACAAAAAATCCCACATGGATTCCTCCATATTTACAAGTGTCTTTCAATTTATTGCAAAATTTCCATATAGAATTAACAATGCTTTCAGTATATATAGAGGGAGTTTAAAATGCTTTTCAAAGTCAGTGAAGCAAAGATTTTCCCAGAAAAAAAAAATTACTTAATCTATCCTCAGGCTGTTTCTGTAGTTATTAACATTTTATATCTCATTATGAATTGGCAGAATATTTACCAAACAGGACCTCATCTTCTGGCAATGTTATGACAAAAAAATGCTATTTTCTTGTGACAGTGATTCTCTATTTAGAAAAAAAACTAAACTAGATCACTTTAACTATCTGGTAATGTGAGACATTTTACTGCAGAGTTATGAGTATACATCTGTAAAAATTATAGCTAAAAAATAAAAAGGAACAGAGATTAAGCTAAGTGTGAACCTGGTGGTCTGTCAAGGCCTGACCCAAAACCCTTCTAAATCAATTTATACTCTTTTTGGTGGTTTTGGATTGGTGCCCTGGGATAACTGAGACAGTAATAATGAGATACTTTATATACACTAGGAAATAGATTGGGAAAAATATACCTAAAAATTGAGAAAGCTCTGTTGTTGACATACAATCCCAACTTAATTTTCTGCAGTTCATAGTTTTTACTTGCTTATGGCAAGATTACTCATATTTTTTTGAAAGCATTTAAACTCATCCCGGGACTGTAGGATGATCTCAGGGTGGAATCTTATTTTCAAACAGGTAAAGAAGCAGAAGGGAAATAATTGAGAAGGAAGTAACATAAAGGGCAAATTTTACTTCTGTGATTGTGCAAATTAATCCAATGAAGTCTGTATCCGAGGGGCAGACTTGGTCCCAAGCACTGTAAATCTGATTGTCCTAGAGCCTGCTCCTTTAGAGATCTAGCAACTGCTCATTTTCCATAGACAGGAGTTTGTAAGTATATGAATCTTTTTCAAAGTTCCCATATCCAAGCCAATGTAATTATTTCCACAAAATATGTCATAATTTATAAAGAAAGTCACTAAGCAGACTTTATTCTTAGAAGGGTTTGCTATTTGAGTGCAGTAAAGTCTTTAAAAATTAATAAACCCAGAAACACATGCAATCTTTGTCTACCAGGGCTACCTTTATGTCCCCAGAAGCCCTCTGTAACAATTTTTATTCAATACAGTGACACTTCAGATTAATTGCTGGATTCTCCCCTGCTGAACTCGGCCAACAAGCCACTCATGACTCAAGCAGATGTTTCTGCACTTTTGGCAAACCACAGCATATCTGTATTCCCCTTGCTCCCCCACCTCCATCAGCTGTGACAAAGGCTTTTAGTGGAGACAGCACATAAAAAAGATGCTGGCCCGCCAGCAGGTGCTACATAGTAGCAAAAGTTTCCTTCATCCAGGACATAAGAGAATCTAGGGAATGAAACGTTACAAAAATATGGGTTAGGCCATCAGTATAATTATACTGATAGTTAATGTATTTACAGGGTGAAGGGTAAGTAATATGTTCCTTGAAAAATGAATTTGTCTGAACTCCTTACACTAAAGATTGGCATAAAGCTAGAGAGGGTAAAAGATAACTATTTGAAGTAAATCGATTTTTCTGTGCCCTGAACGGAGCTGTGCAGAAGCAGAGTAGACAGTGGTGGGAAGGAAGGCAATACATCATAAGAGCCAAAGCAGCACAGCAAGTGTCCCTTGGATTCTCTTGTGGCCCTCAGGTACCTCAAAGAAGCCTCCCATGGTGGAGAGATCAGACAACTTCCCAGCAGATGCCGCAGTGCATAGTATCATTCCCCCAGCTGGAAACTCAGCTTTGCCA
This sequence comes from Turnix velox, assembly GCA_013400935.1. Classification (NCBI taxonomy): domain Eukaryota; kingdom Metazoa; phylum Chordata; class Aves; order Charadriiformes; family Turnicidae; genus Turnix; species Turnix velox. The sequence continues at coordinate 76,239 of VZTY01022931.1, forward strand.
TGAACAACGGCTGATGCCTGCAGCTGTATCTGTATGCACAACCTCTGCTGTCCCTTTGATCTCCGCTTCTGAGCATTAGTACTCTCCCAACTCCCATGGACGTACTTTTGTGATGTCCTTTTATCCTTCAGTTCCTGCTTTTCTTAGAGAGACGGAGAAAATGTGACTGATAGTCTGCTTTCGCTACATCTCAGTTGCTATTTCAAAATACTTAATCATCTGAATATAATTGGATTAACAAGAACTGTGGAGTTCTGTGCAATTATGCATAGACTGATCAGAACTGCTCAGGAATGGAACATTTCTTCCTGAATGTGTCCTTTTTTTCAGTGACATTCCATTTCCACATAATTTTTCTTCCCTGTCCTCCCACCCGTTCCCAGCAAATCACCAGCTTTGCAAGAGGATAAGAACAGTCTTCTATTTTGTAAATATTTTGTCCAATATTTGTAAGAGGATTGTACAGCTGCAATTAAATTCCTTTATTGTGAAATAAGTGATGCTGATTTGTTCTTCTGAAATTCTTTTCACTTTTTTACTAATACTGGGGTTATTGTTCAGTCCCATGCCAGTATTTATCTGGTTTCTTCTCCATTTTCAAAACCCATTTTAGAAACCATAAAGCTTTTTAAATTCCTTGCCTTACTCCTCTATTCTCTGCAACACAAGAGCCAAGGCTCTTCTGCTTTTCAGCGGGGTATCTTCAACATCCATGGTGCCTATGGATAAATATCTTATGGCCACTGTGATCACTGGACTAATATGCATTCCTTTACTCTCCATCTTGTCTGAAAAAGCAGATGTGACACAAGGATGCAGAGACTGGCACTTTCTTGCCTGGAGGACAGAGTGTTTTGGGAAAAGGCATAAATTAGCTCTGTCTCTGAAGCCTGCAGTGTATTCTTAAGTTCTATTTTTCCTAATATCATGGTCAGGAAAATTTTAAGTATCAAGAAATACAGTATTCTTCTGATATTTCAACTTTCAAATTTCTTTTGTTAGTGGCCTACTCATAGGCCACTATAAGGTGTCCCCACAGCCTTCTCTTCTCCAGGCTAAGAGTTATTATTTAAGCATTAAAAGTTTGGATCCAGTAAAATATTTCAGGAGAAAAGGGTATCTACAGTTTATTCAATGCAGATTATTCAATTGAGATGATCTTTGGTTCACTCTTTGAGAGCTCTACCTGGCCATTGACAGTGACATGACCCTTTCATTAATCTTTTATCTTTCATACAGTTTTTTCAAGGCAAACTTTCACATTTGTTAAAAGAATATACATATATCACAGAAAAATATTCATATCAATTGTTGCTCCTTCACAAATATTTCTAGGTACAACATGCATTGATATGAGTGTCTTCTTTTTATTGTTAGTTAAAAAGAGAAATGAAAATATATTTCAAAGTAATTTCCCGTGTCTGGGGAAAATATCTGCTGTATATCTCTTGGGGAATGTATGCAATCTGTCTCTTATATCACCTTTTCAACCTTTGACTATGTATCTGTAAAACCAAATACATATTTTATCTCCAGAACTTTATGCTAAGTATCATTGACAATGAATTTCTCAAATTTACAGGGAAAAATATCCCAATTACAGTGCCTTTGTCGATGCTTAAGTTTCTTTATAGAGCATTATCTAGGCTTTTAAGAATCATTTTGACTTTGTTGTTAAGGTTAAATTTTCCCAACTATTAGCAGCAGCAAGCCTGTTCACACCCCATAGCTCTCACTAGGGGCTTTCAGTCACAGACAATGCCTTCTTGCTTCCTTATTGCACTCCACAATACTGTATTGGCTGAATCACTGACACCCACTGGATATAGCCAAAATGTCAGCAACTGCAATGAAGAGAACTTGCCATACAAAGCCTTATGCTCTGAGGGTTTATGAAGCCAGTGCTGTCAGTCAATCAATGCCCATCAGTATTGCTAGTGCAAAGCACGGGGCTTACTATTGATTTAATTCACTGGAGTTGGACAAAATTTCAGTTATGTAATGCAGTAATTTGCAAGATGTTCACAGGATTTTGGAGAATGTGTGGTGAGAATGTGAAAATAAAGAAATGAATGATGGAATGACTGACAGACTAGCAGACAAAAAACAATGGTTGTAAAATATACATAGGAGATTAAGTTGTGCTCGCTTTTTCCATTGTCAGGTATCATAGATCGAGAAATAATCGGATCACCGTTTGCTTGTGTGGTTCTCAAAAATTATACTTTGTAATATATTATGCTCATTTTAAAAAGACCACAATATAATATCCCAAATGACACAAATAGTCATCTATTAAACTTCTTGGGTGGGTGACTGTATGTATCTGGTTTTATAGTTTGTTCCTTTGCAAGGTTTTATTACAATTAATCTACTGTAAGAAAATGAGTGCCTGTGATAAGGATATAGATAAGTACATTTGTAACTACATGCAATTAACAAGTTCTGTTTTCCACTTTCAGCATATACCAGCTTTTTATTTATTTTTATAGATGCCTATGTATGTACTTCTGTGTCTGTACGGAACATATAATACTAAAATAGTAAGTGTAGCACAAACATGGCTTCTTTTAGCTAATATTCCTGCAGATTTATTGAAACAAATGGCTCTTAAATCTTGAAATATGCGACTCCTGTGGGCTAACATCGTCATAGAAATATTTATATGAGCTTAATTATTTTATACCAGTATTGCTTTAAAAAGCCTTAATGAGTTAAATCTATTTGACAGGGAAAAAGATGCTGACTTTCCCTTCTAGGAGGTTTGTTGCAGAGCATTCCTTGTTTTGGAACTCTCATTGCCCACTTTGTTGTTGGCAGCATCTCAGGTCTGCCACTATCCAACAATAATGTCAACCTGCCCTCATCTGCATATCTGATGCAACAATTGTCATCTTCAACGAAGAGTATGACCCAGTCGGTGTTTCCATATATAACTGCAGGGGATTCTATTGGTTATAGAAATGCTGAAAGGAAATTTTATATTGACATAGACATGCACATAGCTATAGATAAGAAGGTATATATGCATCCATATATGTATTTCTATGTGTATTTGTATGTCAATATATATTCATAGAATGAAAACCAAGATCTGTTCTATAAAAACTATCTGATGCATTAGATAATGTAAGAGTTAGTTAATAAAATTATTTTGAAAAAAGGTCAATAACCAAATAAAACATTTTGGAATTACAAAAATGCTGTTGTCCTTACAATATTATAATATTTTTTTCCTTAAAAATTGTTAGGAGTCATATCTTAAATCTGAATAATCTGTTCATGTTATATTCTGTAATCTTGACAAAAAAATTGTATGTTTTTTCAACGGGAGGCAGCTGAATATGCAATTATTCAGATGCTAACAGTTTTATTCATGTGTAATAAAATTCATGCAGCTGTTGCAAAATTTTTTATTCTGCAATGACTCAATGTATTTGTTCAAAGCATTAATGATGTGATGGACTCTGGTCTTTAAGTGTTAAAGACTTCACTAAAACATCCCTAATTCATGTGGCTCTGGTATCTGGAAAACATACATGGAATAACACTGAAAACAAGCTTTTCTGGTGGGGACAAGTGCAAGAAAGAATAAAAAGATGAGGACAGGAATGTTGCATGTGAGCTATGCAACAGAGAATTCCATTCTGATGGTAAAAGGCCGTTTGTGCAGAAATGCAGATTCTTTCCTATACAGTTTGGCAATTTCTTTTTCATTCCTTATAGTGAAAAGCTGTTAAATATTTCAGAAGGGTGAAAACAAGAAAATTCTCAGAGAAACCAATGAAGTAAAACTCCTTAGGATGGGGTAAAGGCTGAACACAGGTAATAACTTCCAGAAGAATTTCTTAAAAAGTCAAAGCAGGAAATGAGATCTTCATACATGAGTGAAATAAAAAAATTAAGATGACCTTTAAAAACAATATGAGTTAAACCCTGCACGGCTTAACAATGATCATCCAGATGACCTTGATTGTGACTCTGGGACACATTGAGGTGATCCAGATACACCCTTTAGCTCATGTTGCCCCTAAGCTGATAGTTACTGAAAGCTGCAGAAGCAGAAGGCTCTTTTTGCCACATTTTTTCTTGAAATATCTCCAACTGGTCACTGCTGGAGACAAGGTACTGTATTAAAAGAACCTTTTTTATTGCACATAGAGATGTTCATAAGGATGAAATGAAGTATCCATTTTGGTTTTCAGACCTGCATTTTAAAATGCAGTCCCTTTGAAAAAATAATCCTAAGAAGGACCAGAAAAAGACACATCCTTGGTACTGTTTGGGAAGTCTTCCTAATTAGCATAAATATTTCAGAAAACAATGCTAAGCAAGATTTTGCTTTTATAGTTAGCCAGTGGTGTATGGCAGTTAACAGCTTAAACCCTCTTTTTTTATAGATATTGAGTAATTTTGTCAATTCTTAATTTTATGCTTTCCCTGTATACTACACTGGGCTCTTACCTTCTGTAGTTCAAAGTTAAGGGTACATTTGGCTTCACAACAAAACAGCTGTATGAATTTTTCATGATTCACTGTATGTTTGAGACCACTTATGTGAAGTGACCAGTGTAAAATTAGTTTGAATTGCTTTAGTTAGCAATATTCCTTGGTTATTTTCAGGCACTAAATTTGTTGCTTGTTGCTGCTATATTCATTGATAGCAAAAGATTTACTGGTCTATCTTGCATTCATTATAGTCTTTCTGCACTTTTAGCAGAACAATACTTAAAATATAATAGATGCTCATTATTTATTTATTTAAAATTGCTCAGTACATTTAGTTTTCTTTTTGGTCAGCTGTTCATCATTGTTCTAGATCTGTTATTGAATATGATCTGTCACAGGGACCACTTGTCTTTGTAGAAATTCAAGATTCTTTACATATACAGTAAAAAACCCAGTAAAATAAAATAATTAAAAGATGCCCTTTTTCAATTTTTAGAGTTTTCTGACAATGCATTTTTGATGATCCTTTTTATAGCATATTGTGATGTGACATTGATGCATAATTTTTTTTTGTTCTTCTATTTTTTTTTACTTTCCCTTGTCACACAATTATGAATAAAACAATCTTGTGCTTTGTCATTACATTTTGAAAATAGAAGATAAAAACCAAAACAGTAAAATAAATATTATAATTATTAGATTGTCTAAAACAAAGCAATAAATGTTCTGAGATAATTGCCACACTACAGAAGAGCTAGAGAGACATTAATTGGATAACAAATGGCTGAAGAATAAAGTGTGCGTCATGAATTACTGTGTCCACAGGTAGGAAGGTAAGAGCAAGACCAATTAAATACAAAGAGTAAATGGAGGAGTGTACAAGCAAGAATTGGTCAAAGTATTAGAAAAAAGAAGAATAAGAGCAGGAAATATATAAATATGTAAAAGGATGCAAAGAAGGCATAAATACCCAAAGAGGGGCAATAACATCAAACACTTGATTTAAAATATACTAAATGAAGATGCAAGCAGAGCTGAAGTTAGTAGATGAGAAACAAATAGAAAATGCTCAGTTGCCAAAAAAAAGGAGACATCATAATATGACTATACATAAAAGCAGAAAACAATAAAACAGTCAAAATAAAAAAGAACAGTATCATATGGGTAGTATGGAAAACACTGAGATTACAAAGAGCTGTAGATTACAAAGTAACTGTACTTTATGCCATATTCTTTTTAATGTAAGGTGATTCTTACTCTCTTGTTAGGCTTATTAGGCTGTGTGAACTTTTTCTGTTCTTTCACTGTCTTCCATTAAGTTTTTGTTCTCTTCACTCTTATTGAATGAATTATGAGAGTGTCTGATCTGCCATTCAGACATTTCTGAGCTGCAATACATTAACCAAAATATATTTACAGTGGACTTAAGAGATATTCTATGGACATTGTAGTTTAATGTCTCTTTCATAACTAATTATATAATAGAATGTATTACATGGTAACATATTGCTTCTAAATACTATGTAATTACACGGTGTAACAGTACCTTTCATGCTGTATACAGTTCTATTTCCTCCTTTTCAACAAGAAGGCAGTAGAATGGGAAAGGTTTCAGAGAAGCATATGAATGAACAAATTAAACTTTCTAAGTTTAAATAAAATTTCTAACTTAGGGCTCTTAATTTTGGAAAATGGGCATCTGAAGAGACTATGATGAGAATCTACAAAATCATTTGTGACATGGAAGGATGGAGAGGTGTCTAGTATTTATTTCATCAGTAAAAACAGGGAATATCAGCTGAAATCAACTACAAGTTTTTCTTTTATTTTGAGGAAGGCATGTTTCTTTTAATAGTTTTAGGGTAAGCAGAAGATACTAAAGGTGTGAATGTGATGAAATGCTGAAAGGAAGACAAATGCTGACTAGAAAAGCTCACAAAAGGAGAGTCCTCTGAAGGTTACTGTCTGCACATAAGCAACCTCTTTCATATGCAATCTTTTGTTATAAATTGTTGACAAGGGAATATTAAATGGAACTATCATTTATTCGGCTTACTCTTCTTGTTTCCCATAGTTGCCTTCTTTGCAGCAGTTCTGTGGAAAAAAAACAAAAACAAAAAGCCACCAAACAAAAAGATATTGATGCAATGCCTTTTATGTTCTTGTCATTGCTGTGACATGTGTGGATTGATGATTTGCATCCACTAAATCCCACTCCCAGATTTATCACTGCAGCAATAACTCAGTCTTCCCTCATCCCATACAGTTTACAACACAGGCAGATCACTCCAGACTGACCTCTATAGCATCCCATATTTTTTTTCCCTCTACCATTGTTTAGACTCTCAGCAGCATGTTCTGTAGCAACATCAAGGTTATATGTGTTATATAAGCCTGTGCAGTGCAATATGTTGGCTTGCTAAGGGACCCATTTTTGTTATAGAAAGCACCTCAAACATCTGTCAAAAAAAAACAAATGAATGACGTCTGTTTTAATTTTTAGACAACTATTTTTCCCTTCAAATCAGACTATTAAAGGATCAACTCCCTAACTTAAGAATTTATATTTTGACCTTTTATAACTGAAATTTAAGTGTTTGCACTGAAAAGCTCAGTGAAGACAAAAAAGGAGGAAGGGAAATGCTCAGTTCTTACAGTTGAGTCAGATGTAGTGTAGTGTTGATGGCTGCACTCTGACAACAGAGGAATTCTACATAACATATGACAGGATGAAAACTCCTCAGATTGACAGTCTGTGCTTCACCTCATAGTAAACCATATTTCAAAACAGGAACAGTAGAAAGCAAAATATCAATTTAAAAAATTTCCAGATTGCTTTGTGTTACTTACTGGGTGCTTCACAACACAAAAATATGAATGTATTTATATGTGCATCTCATGTACTTTTAGGGGATGCTTGCTTGTTTAATCACAATCTGCAGGACTACTTTTATTTTAAGGTGTTTCTATGAGTTTCTATACTATGTACACTGTTTTATTAGTAGAAGTCTAAAAAATATGCTGAAGTAGGCATTACTTCTCAGATTTCTGACTTCAGTCATTTATGTGCTGTAAGAAACAAAATATATTGCATGTGCACATATCGAATGCAAATTTAAAAACCATTTTAGAATGTGAGAACATTAATTTTCCTATTGCCGTAACTCTTAAAAGAGTTAAACTTATTTTGCTCAAATTTTAATTCTGAAAAATAGACCCCTATTTTCAAGAACAAGGCTAGAAAAAAAGCAGAGATGTATTTAGAAAGCTGTTACTGTATGAATTGCAAACCTGATACACAATATTGATTAAATTTTAAAGGTAGTCATCACTGCTAACTGGTGAGCATTCCATGCATACATGTACATTTTATACACATACTACAGCTCTTCCCAGAACTCCTCCTGAAATCCACAAAGTCATTCTGCTAATTTCACTAGAAGATACACCAAAATAAAAATTTTCTGGCATGAAGATTATGTAAGGGACACAAAAATTTTTTTAGAGGAGCTTGAAAATATATATTGAGGATATAGATTATAAAAAGTAAAAGCCCAATTTTCACATATTTTCTCAAATGTCATAGCCATATAGAGTGAAATTATTTTCACTATACTTATCTATATCTGAGCTAGACACACTAGATAACGCAGGGAAATATATATTTATTGTGTAAAATTCTTAGCATCTTGAAAAAGTCTAAAACAATCCAGCTGAAATGTGCACTTGGAAGTGCTCTACTGTGCATGGAAAAACTTTGTTTCAGTTAGTCCAGGTGTAGTAGGTATCTGCACATGGACATTTAAAATTAGGTGATATTAGTGAAGCTCTTATGAAGTGGTACCAGAGGTACAAGATTCCTATGTGCTCAGTAGCTCAAAATGAGAACAGGAGGGATTAGTTAATCTTGTTTTTCCTTGGATACCTTACCCTGACTTAGATGCTTGGAAAAAAGTTGTAGTTTGTTGGAAACTCAGTCTTTCCAGCAAATAAATGGGATTTTTCAGCACTCCTGTTTTCATGATTATTTTATCTGATGTAAATAATTTACAGTAATACATGTGAGAACAGCAGGTCTGAGTGGGCTGGTGCGAGATTTGGGACTAAAATGAGGGCCGTCTTTTCTAATGAGGGGCAGTTGAGAGCTACCGTATGCTCCTAACTTTCAAATTAGTTGAGCCATCTGGTAAACAAGTTGTTATTTTCATTTTTTTTATTATTTTACTTCTTTTATAATTAAATTAAAGTATTAAGCAATAAACCTACTTCTAAGTTCTTTACCTGCAGTTTTCAAAACTCTTAAATGAGACTCATAAGATTTTTACAAAGATATAGATCTCCTTGAAAAATTTAAAGATCACAAACTGCTATTCCTAAGAGTTTGGTTCATTAGCTATTATCTATGGTCTGTCACATCACAGAAACTGTGAAAACCTGCAGATTCCAGCTTAACTAGAAGCCATGCTATTCATGTATTTATGTTTGAAGCCTATTACAAGCCTCCAACACATTTGTTTTCATGGAAAAAAGTGTCAGGTCTCATAGAAGAGTAAAGAGCATACATGGAAAAAATCCATTTTTCCAGTATGTGCATTTCTATCTATCTTCAAATTGAAGTCTTTATATATCCTGTAGGTCACTGTTAGTTGGTGTATGTAGCTACAGTACACTAGATTTGTAGTGACCTCTGTGCCTGGCAGGACCATGGAACTGATAATCCTGGATGATATGTCAAAGCAAATGGATCAGAGAATTGCAGAATCATAGAATAATAGGATTGGAAGGGTCCTTCCAAACCTCCTGCAATAAGCAGGGACTTCCTGCTCTAGATCAAGTTTCTCAGAGCCTTATCAAGCCTGATGTCAGGTAGTTGATTAGATGCCAATGTGTCTTCGCCGCTGAAAATTCTGCCTAGTCTGATGGCCTATATAGTGGAGTAACTGTATCAGTGGAAAATGGAGATTGGTAACAAGTGGTCTCCCTCAGGATTCTGTACTGGAACAAGCACTGTCCTATGTATTATTAGTGCCATAGTGCATACAATACTAGCTGAATTTTGCAGCTGATATTCTTGAGGGAAAGGATGCCACTCAGATGAGAATTTCATTAAGTTCAACAAGCCAACTGCAAGGTCTTGCATTGCAGTCAGGGCAATCCCCAATATCAGTACTAACTGGAGGATGAAGGACTTGAGGATACTGATGGATCAGATATGAGCAGGCAATGTCTTTATAGTGCATAAAGCCAGTAGTATCCTGGGCTGCATCAAAAGATGGACTTGCAGCAGGGTGAGGGTGGTGATTCTCCATCTCTTGCAAAGTCCCACTTTGCATCATGCATCCAACTCAGGAGTCCTCAGCATAAGAAAGACATGGACTTGCTGGACTAAATCCAGGGAAGGTCCATGAAAATGGATAGAGGAGTGGAATAACTACTCCATGAAGAAAGACTGAGAGAACTGGGGTTGTTCAGTCTGGGGAAGAGAAGGGTCTGGTAACATTTTATCATGGCCTCTCAATCTTAAAGGGAAATTATAAGAAAAGATGGAGTGAGAGTGTTTGCCAGCACCTGTAATAATAGGACAAGAAGTAACAGTAAGAGGGTAAATACAGATTGGACATAAGGAATAAAGGTATTGCTGTAAAGATGCTGAGATGCTTCATTAAATGTGTCCAAGGTCAGCTTGGACAGTGGTCTTGAAACACCTTATCAAATGAAAGATGTCTCTGCCCATTCTAGGAGGGTTGAACTTAGATGATCTTTACAAGTTTCTTCCAACACAAATTCTATCTTGAAATTTTACATGTAAGGAATCTTTGGATGGCAGCAGTACTTAGACAGGTGGTTTGGGACATGGATGGCTTTAGATACAGCCTTTAATCTGCCAATATTAAATATATAAAAATTCATATTTGACTATGAATTAGTTTTGTTCTCCACCTGGATACCAGCAGTTTTTCTTTCAACATCACTCCTTATAAAATTCTGAGAAAGAAGGACTTGGTGATTTTTTCCCTTGCTATAAGGAAAAAGCTGGTTTTACATTTAAAGAACTTTTCTGAAAATTTTCTGCCTATATTATTTAATATTAGATTTATGGGTTCAAGGATATTTACTTGAGAAGTAATACATAAAGGCAAAACCCCAGAATTTTCCTCAGCTACTCTGCTGTCACTTAAATTTGAGGTTATGACTGTCTTTTAATTTCCACAAATGAAGAAGCAAAAAATCAGTTAGTTTCTATGTTGAAGATTTGAGGAGATTTATAGAGCTTTATCTGGCTAGTTACCATGGAGGTTAATTATTGAGATAAGCCCTAAGGATTATGAAATTTCAAAGCACATAAAAAGTGCCATTCTATGTTATATAAGAAAAAGTTCCCAAACCACTTGGATGCCCTTATTAGGAACAGAAATAAGCTGTGTGCATGCAGTCTTTTTTACTTTTTTTTTTTAGTTTTATTTTTTTTTAGTGATATTTCAGGTGAAATGACCCTATTGCATTTGTAATCTTTATCCCTTTGGGAAATTGGAGGAGTTTGTTTGGTAATTCATCTGTTTGTTGCTTTATCTGAATTCTCTCTTTGATTTGTATCTATATTTAACTCCAAAATTTTCTGAGTAATCAGCAAAATATTCAAAATATCAACAAGAAAATATGGTAATATGTACAGTGAAGACACTTTGATTGTTTTCTGCACTAGGTCACATTATTTAAACAGAGATGTTAAAAATGAGGTTATAACACTTGTTAAAATACAAGCATTGGAAACATAAAAAGGTATTCTTTCTTTGATCTGTATTAGGAAGAAGGGGGTAAAGGTTTACCAACTTCAATGAATTTTATTTTCACTGTAGAGAATTTGGCATAGCTGTAGATTTGGTTCAGTTGAATACCATGTCTTCAAATGCTCAGAATAAAACTTAGATTTAATTAGCTAAAAAGCAATAAAGCTTTATGGTTCCTCAGTCTCTCCACAAGGAGGTTTTTGTGTTATCTTTTTAATTCTTGTGCAACAAGCTGCTTTTTTAGAAACATTTTCCAACCTTAATAGTATCCTTAAGCTCTGGAATAAACTGATACAAAACCAAATGCATTGGGAACTTGAATAAAATAAATCACACACTGAAGAATTATGACTCATAGTCAGCTGACAGATCTGAAAGAAATCTGGTACTATATTTGCAGCAATTAATTGCTTTCTTGTAAAAAAATTGAATGTTGTTCTCTAAAGAGAAAAAGGATTAGGAGAATCTTTTTTGGTGCTTTCAAAACAATTAATGTGAAAAATATCATAATAAAAATTTTGATTTCAACAAAACCAAGACAAACTCAACTTACTGTTTTGCTTTATTGGGAGATAATTGTCTACTCTATTGAAATATTAATAGAATCATGGAATGATTTGGGTTGGAAGCGACCTTAAAGATCATGTAGTTCCAACCCCCCTGCCATGGACAGGGACCATGGATCAGGTTGCTCACTGCCTTGTCCAGCCTGGGATCCATAACCTCTCTGGGCAACCTGTTGAAGTGTCTCACCACCCACACTATAAAGAATTTTTTCTTATATCTAGCCTGAATATCCTCTTGTCCAGTTTGCCTCCATTACTCCTAGGCCTGCCATCACATATACTATTAAAAAATCCTACCCCTGCTTCCTGTAGGCCCCCTTTAGGTATTGAGAAGTTACTATGAGATCCCCCCCCGAGCCTTCTCTTCTCCAGACTGAGCAACCCCAACTCCTGCAGCCCATCCTCAGGAGGGAGGTGCTCCAGCCCTCTGATCATCTTCATGGCCCTTCTCTGGACCCGCTCCAACAGATTAATATCCTTATGTTGAGGGCTCCAGAACTGGACACAATACTCCAGGTGGGGCCTCACCAGAGCTGAGTAGAGGGGAAAAATCACTTCATTTGACCTGCTGGTCACACTTCTCTTGATGCAACCCAGGAAAAATTACAGAAAACACTTTTTTTCCCCCCATCATTTTACCTGCCATTCACTTTGGCACTCAATTACTTTTAAAGCTAAAAATATCTATTGTAGCAGAGAAATTCAGTTTGTCTCTTCAGGTCTTTAGACTGATATTTAGACTCTGTGATAGTATTGACTGTGGAGTAGACAAACCCACATAGTAGCTTAGTGATACTAAGATGTAAGGCATACCAGCTAATCTCCAGCTTCCCCTCCAAAACTGCATGGGTAGTCCATAAGATCAACATATAGCATGAGCATTTCTTTGATCACCTAAGGCTTCTCAAATGGCAGTAGGCAAGTAAATTTAGCTACATCAAGCAGTTTAAGGGAGGTGGTTCTGCCCCTCTACTCCACTCTCATGAGACCCCTCCTGGAGGAAAGTGTCCAGCTCTGGAGTCCTCACTACAGAAAATACATGAACCTGTTGGAGCAGATGCAGAAGAGGGATATGAAAAAATCAGATATTTCATCCAGAATGGAGCATCTCTCCTATGATGACAGGATGGGAGAGTTGGGGTTGTCAGCCTGGAGAAGAGATAGTAAATTTAGACAACCTATAAGGATAAAATTTTTACAAGGGTGGTGAAACAGTGCAACAGGTTGTCTGATGAGGTTTTTGATGTGCAGTATTTGGAAATGTTAAAGGTAAGGTTGGATGGGGCTCTCAGCTACCAGATCTAGTTGGAGATGTGAGGCAAGATGTTATGGCAAGCCAGACATCTACATCATGGCATATACCTGCATTTAGACACCTAATTTAAGTGATTTACGTCACTTATAAATTTGGATTCCTTAATTTCACACTGAATCCCACATAAGTCTTGATTCACTTTCTGAAAGATGAGCATCTGCTACTGCCTGAGGAATTCAAGGATATCTGAGGCATACCTGTAAGCCTTGTAGAAATGAAACAGGAAACTTCTTTTAATCAGGATATTTGGTCATAACAGATATAGTGACGCATTATAAATATAATTAATAATTATCTTCTTTATTAGTATAAATAGAAATGTTAAGTATGATTTTTATAACAAAGCCAGCAACTTAGACAAGAAGACATGGCACATTTCATTGCAGAGGTCTACTAGAAGCAGCAGGAAACTTTGAATTTCAGACAGAAGATGGAGGGCTATACGTAGGAAAATGGGTTGAGGGTGTTCGAAATGATTATGTTTAAGTCAAAACTCGTCATCCTAAATTCTGTTTATAGCTTGAGGAAAAAGAGTGGCACTCTTAGGGCATAGCTGATTTGACCTAATTTAGATGCGTTCATTAAAGTTCATACCCAAGGGACATCTTGGAGTCAATGAGGAGATGAAAATTGCACTAGAATAACTGTGAAAGCATTTAAAAGGAAGTTTTGCAAGTGTTTGTGCACAGACCCCTCACATTGAAAGTGATGAGCATATTAGTTAACTTGTGTTGGTTAGAGTCAGTAGACAGACATGAGTTATGATTGGGTATAGGAGAAGCAGCTGCTGAGTTTGTGTGCACAGCGAGGGCTGACTGCTACTATTAAAGAAAATAAAAATCGAATAGATGGCACTGCAGAACTCCTGTGGTCTGAGGTTAGGTGGAGTAGACTCAGTAGAAAGAGAGATGGCAATGATCCCTCTTTTTATTTCTGTGACTTGAAGTTACTGCACAAACAGTATGACAGAATGAATATTGAAGTTGAAAGATTCAGGGCAGAAGATATAAAAAAAAAATAGATAGATAGACAGATAGATAGATACAAGGAAGTAGATACAACTATGTGGTCAAATATGAGTGATGTAACAGAAATTAAAGACTTAGAAAATTAGTAACATTTTGAAGAAGTGAGGATTAGAGACCAAGAAAGCAGGTATGTTTTGCAATTGATACTGAAAATCTATGCAAGCAACACATCATTTGGTAGATCTGAACATTCATCATGTCCATTTCTTCAGAATGTCCACACTGCCAGCTTGTAAATCTGAACTAAAAAAACTTAGCAGATATGGTAAAGGAATTAAGCATTGAATTCCAAATCTGAAGGCAGTAAGGACAGAGGAAGTGTTACTAGTTTTCAAGAACTCATACTTAAGCTTCACACAATTACTGCACACTCTGCAGATGTGTTTTAGTAGGAGACTTTTAAGCCTCTGCTTCTCTGTAGTGAAAGTACTTTTGGGAAAACCAGTGAATTAAACCCACTTGTGGGGACTTGAGTCTAGCTGTTGTTACAGGGCAAAAGCTATAGAAAGTTTTTTATAAGTATACACAAACATACAAGACAGCAATGAATAATGAAAACAAACTCTGCTGAAAAAGAGCTTGAGGCATACAAAAATAAACTTTTTAAGGCCCAGAGAAGAGGGTGTATGACATGCTTTTGTTGAAATCTGAATAGATCATTATTTTGGAAAACTATCTGGTTGAATATTTGACTCGTTTTGTGAATTTTTTGAGTGGCTGAGTCTTAAGAAACTTAGTAGGCAGTGTGATCATAACCTAAATTCTTAATTTTTGAATGAGATCCAAGGGATAGGAAATTTAGATTTAGGTTTAGATATGAAGAAGTTCATCACTATGAGGATGGTGAGGCACAAGAACAGATTGCCCAAAGAGGCGGTGGAGGCAACAACCCTGGAGATGTTCGAGGCCAGGCTTGATGAGGCTCTGAGCAACATCATCTAGAGCAGCATGTCTCTGCTTTACCATGGGGGGGTTGGACTAGATGACCTCTCAAGGTCCCTTTGAACTCTATGATTCCATGATTATATCTATCAGTTTGCTCTATGGTGGTATGTATTGATTGCAGCCTAAAGGTAGTAAACAAAAAGTGTAGGTCAAATTTGTAAGTTCAGAAATCAGAACAAAAATTCTGCCTCCTAAAAAATGGCATGCAGATACCTTATTAAACTGTAAAAATATATAAATGAGAAGCAAGATATTGTGGTCACCACATTGCAGAAGTTGAGTATCTTTCCACAATGCTTTCTCTGTCTAACAGAAAACAAACAAAATGAGCATCCTGATGGCACCATGACAGCGTCTGTTCTAAGCTCGAGAGCATCAGAATCTATCCACTAGTTCTTAAATAGGTTTAATGCTTTATCAAAGTGTTATAATTGTTGTGAGGAGTCATCATTCACAAATGTCAGAGCTAATGGAATTATTCTTTGTGATTTTTGTAGTAGGGAATGTTTAGATTTGCAGTTACAAGGAGAAAGTGATCCATGATGAGTCACTGCAAATAGGAAATAGGAATCTCTTGTATCCTTTTAAAAAATAAACTGGGAAATATGGATCCTCTGACACAGAAACCAGCCTTCTCTTGCAGATGTTTTAAGCAATTAGGCATTACTGCACACTGAAAAGTACATAAGTTAGAAAATTACTCCCATAAGCCCTTCTAGGACACACTGTTTCTGGCCAGACGTTGTGGATGAGGAGAAATA
This sequence comes from Turnix velox, assembly GCA_013400935.1. NCBI lineage: Eukaryota > Metazoa > Chordata > Aves > Charadriiformes > Turnicidae > Turnix > Turnix velox. The sequence continues at coordinate 92,091 of VZTY01022931.1, forward strand.
AAAATACTGACAGACTGATGATAGTAAAGCTAGCAATGCACTAGTTTATCAGACAACTGAGCAACTGCCTTGTGAAGACAGGGTGAAGGAGCTGGGACTGTTCAGCCTGGTGAAGAGAAGGCTCAGGGGGGACCTCATAGTAGCTGAACAGTCCCTGAAAGGGGCCTACTTTTTTATAGGATATGCATTGGAAGGACTAGAAATAATGGATGTAAATTGGAAGAGGGTAGATTAAGGCTAGATATAAGAAAGAAGTTCTTTATGGAGGGGGTAGTTAAACACTGGAACATGTTGCTCAGAGAGGTTGTGGATGCCCCCTCTCTGGAGGTGTTTAAGGCCAGGCTGGACAAGGCACTAAGCGACCAGATCTAGAGGGAAGTGTCCCTGCCTATGGTGGGCGGGTGGAACTAGATGATCTTTAAGGTCCCTTTCAGCCCAAACTATTCTATGATTCTATGATTCTAAAATCAGACAGCCAATCCCATGCACTTCCAGGTTTCAAGCACCCTTCTGTTACATTTTTGAAATTCACTTTAAAAGACACATGGCTCCTCCTTGCCTTTACTCTTCCTTCCCAGACACTTTGATGAGTAGTGCAAGTAGAACATTCTTAGAGCCATCAGGGTGTATAAAAAGATGTCAGAGCAAAGTTACGTTTGATTCAAAATTCTAGTTTCAAACAATACTGAATAAGAAAATCATCCAAACCTTTTTCAGTGTTAATGGCTTGTCTTCTCAAAGTGTTCCTGAGATGGGAAGTTCAGTGAACAAAATAATTTTGTTAGTGCTAATGAGCCCAGATTTATCACAGAATAATTCCTTATTCTATAGGTATTTTTTCAGCAAGCAGTTGCTCATAATTTTAATAAAAAAGCAAAATAAGAACAAAAGCAAAATCTTAGAACTAGTGAAATATAATTAATATATTAAGAAATAAAGGCAGTAAGATGATAACATTCTCTTTCTTATATCTTTTCTTTTGCACTATTTTAAGGTTGGACCAACAGTAATGCATAAGCAAAAGTGTAATTCAGAAGTTGAATATACTCATGTAATGGCATTGCCAGCTGTCTCCTATACTGTATTAACGCTACTGTATTAGTGTTGAGCATTTCATTTCTGTGGTAATTAAGAAAACTTTCAAAACATTTTCTACTTTCATCTATTTCAGAAGAGCAATAAAACTATCGCATCAATTCAGTCTTAAAGAAAAATTAGTCCTCTGTGGGAGAGCATCTCTCATGATGGTAATTATAGCATCTACTACAGCAAGACGTATTTGCTTACTTGTGCTTCATAGTGCAACTTTGTGCTTCAGATTTATGAGAAGAATAAAAATGAAATACAGCATGTTTGTGGGCAGTATGCAGATATGCACACATTATCTAAATTAGTACATATGAAATATTCCTGTTCACTTTATATGGCCTTCTTGATATTTACAGGATCTAGCTTGGGAAGATAAGCTGCTCTCACAACTTTATTTTAGAGAAACTTAAAGGACTTCAAGAACTTTAGGAATTATGTGCATTTGAGCACCTTAGAATTTGTTCCCTCATTCTCAGAATTTTAGAGTGAGAGTAACAACATAAAACAGAAGCATAAAAAGACAAAACATCTCTCTTGCTACAGAAAATATTCTGTAGCTCACTAAAACACTAGGCTGCACACCAGAACTTTCTCCTAGATTTCTTAATTTCAGGCACGTTTTCTATTTTCCAACTTAGAAATTCAACACTTTCAGTAAAAGAAAAAAAGTCAGCGTGGCTTTCATCTTTGCTGATACATGTCAATGGTACTCCAAAATACTGCTTTTTTTCCCATGAATAACAGGAATTGGCAAGTAAAGTGACCTTATTCATCAACTCATTTTCCTGAGTGACTTTTTTTGGAAGGGCTACTTTTGAAAAAGTCTGCACTCACACAGAATCACAGAATGACCCGGGTTGGAAGGGACCCCAAGGATCATGTAACTCCAACCCCCCTGTCTAGCAGGGCCACCTAACAAACACATCTACTAGGTGAGGTTGCCCAGGGCCTCGTCCAGCCTGGTCTTGAACACCTCCAAGGACGGGGAACACCTCCAAGGACGGGGAGGTGTCATTATGACATCAGTCATTATGACATCATCAATCTAACAATAACATAGCATTCAGCATACCCCACATTAAAAATGTGTTACAGTAAAGGAAGACATCAGCTTCTGAGGTATATTCAGAAAACATGACTTTCTAAAAATGCTACTGGAGTACTGCCCATTTTGTATATAGGAATATAATTTTTTAAAATAAACAAATAAGATCACATGGCTAGTGGATTTTTAACCTTTGAGTTCCATTTATCACATGTATGATTTTCATGCATCAAAAAAATAGATTTTTAGCATGCTAAAATATCCAAAATTATAGAAAACTATGAATTTCACGTTAATATAATTTACTGAATACAGAACCTGAAGCAAAACAAAGAGTTTTCATGAATAATTTTGTTTCTTCTAATCTCTCTGATATGTACTTGGGTATTTTCCATCACAGTTATTCACATTTTGGATTGATTTTGGTTTTGGATACAGAAAAAAACCTTTCTTAACATAACCACAAGTATTCTTTAAACAAATTTACATAATATGGAAATCATTAAATTATAATAAAATTTGAGCTACAGGTAAGTTGTGCAGTTGTGGTAATTTTTGGTGCCTATTTTGGTGAAGCACTTAATATTTTTACACACTAAAATAAATGAATGCTCTCCTGAGCATCTAACCAAAGTCAGAAATGTTTGTGTTTTCTCTAGCTCTACTCAGTGGTAAAACTTTTTCTCAGTTTCTTAATTCTTTATTTTTAAACTTGCTAATGGAAAAACATTATATTTTTGAAGCATAGTAAACAATCACTAATAACCTCTTTAACATAACTTCCTTTTGTAAGTGAGGGATGTGAGTCCTCACCTACTGTAAATGTTTTTTGAATCTTACTTGAGTTTAAAAAGTTCTGTTAGCTAATAGGCAAAATTTGACAGCTCAATGCTGCTCCTGAAATTTTACTGAAATTCCAGTCCTAATTTATATCATAAAGGAAAATTAAAAGTAGATATCATGAAACTATGGTTTATTTTTGTTACATTTATCTTGTATGTTATCAAGTGTTCTGTAAATAAACCTTTTTTCAAAACATTATATTTTCAACATTCTTCTTTCTTCTATCATGAATTTTTAAAAAAATAGTTTTTACAATTGATTTGCTGTCATGGATTTTATGGAAAGTAGGTAATTTGACTCCAGAAATCTCTAAATGATTTAGTCAATTGTTGCTTGAAGGGAAAACATAAAACAGATGTTGGAGAAAATATAAGCACCTCGGTGCAAGAGACAATACAGTATAGGCAATCTAGAGGAACAATAAAGACACTATCTTTAAAAACAAAACAAAACAAAAAACCAAAATGAGCTGACCCTTGTTGTGGTCTTGGTAGAGGACACCCATTTTCTATGATTAGAGAACTTATTAATGGTGGGAGTATAACATTTTTGATAGAAAATTCAGTCAGAAAAGTTTATGGTGGAATTTCTGCTCAGATGGAGAGCAAGTACAGCATCCCAAGACAAGTAACCTTGCAATCAACAGAATCAGCAGGGAGAGGATCCCATGCCTCACTCATGTCCTTGGGCTTACTGAGACAGAGTACATTCTCTCATATTCCAGCTGAATAACTTCATCAAGGGCTACTTAATGAGCCCTTAGTACATTGTTCTAAATCTATCATGGGATAATGGATGTTACAGGAGGAATACTGACCCTGGACTTCTCACATTCCAGCATTTATTCTTTTCTTCCTGTGGTAAACCTGTATTTATGATTCCCTCATTTTTAAATGTTTTGTTTGGTTTTTTGAGTGGGGTGGTGGTTTTCTGGTTGCCTTTTCCTCTTCTGTGAAGCTTTTTTCCAAATGCATGTTTCTCTGCTGCATTTCAGCTAGGAAGGAAAGGAATTATGGGAGTTTTGGAGATAGTCTTTTTTTTCAACTATGCACCATTGTTGTCTCTTTCAAAAGAAACTAATGCTTTGCATGATTTTTTAGCTATTTTAAGTAAAAAAACTAGTATACAGATAAATCTCTAGCTATGTGGGAATTCAATTTTTACTGCCATCACTCCATCTTTGTTTCAAAAGACCAGTTCATGAATCTAAGAGACAATGCCTACAGAACAGGAAAATGCTTTCAGCCTGACTGACATATGTAACAGTTTTCAAATTGCTGTTAGATAATTTTTAAAGTAGAATCAGCATGATTTTGCATTTTAAAATTAGATCTTATTAAGTCTTGGGTAAAAATGTTCTACAACTGGGAAAATCATCTAAATTTGCATTTGGAAATATTATAAGAAGCAGCTACATTTTAATTAAAACAGTCATGAGACTGACTGAAAGTAATTTGAAATGGGCTCTAGAAAGACCTGGCTTTTGCAGAAAAAAACATACAATCAGCATAATGCCTTTGTATTGTTTATTGTACTATTATTCAAATTTTATCTAGAAGCAAGCCAGTTCCACACACCTGACTCTTTTAATTCTTTCTCTTCCTCCATTTTTAGTACGCCTTCTGTCCTTTCAGATTTTCTATGTTTCTCTGCCTTCAAGTACTACATTTTTTCTTCACTTGGTGTGTTTTAATGTTCTCCTTTCTTATCTTCACTATTTCTTTCCCAATTCATGTAACTGAAAAGACTTTCTGTCCTCAGTTCCATTCCCTAGCGTCCTATCAGCATTTCTTCTGTACCAGCCTCTCCAATTTAGTTTTCATTTCCTCCTTGAGATAAATCCAATAGTACTGAAGATTTCTCCTCTAACACCATGTAAGTACTGCATTAAAACTCTATTACTGGTAATTGAGCTAATGTAAGAGTGCAGATTACCTATAATTTATGACAAAGTAACTCTGTGTCTTAGTCATTGTAATGCATCACCACTTTAATTTAAATGTATTGGATGCCTACCAAACCTCCCAAAGTGATGTTGGGAATGGTTGAAAGAGTATTCTGAAACCTCTGACAACTGAAATCTAATGCACAGTTTTTCAGGAGAGCAGTGTTATCCTGGGAGCTGATATTCAAGCTGTCCTCTTGACTACGAGGAGGGTAAAGCCTGTCATCCATATGTTGTATTTGTTTCATCTCTTCAAGTATTTTTCATATCTTCTGTTTTCACAACAGCCAAATGAAATTTCAGTCCAGTATCACATGTTTTTAATCGGGTCAGAGAGTAGTTATTTCACATACGATGGTATTTAGTGACTATATTCACTCTTGTGCAATTGAATTGGTGTGGATCTGATTTATTTAGTTAGATACACCAGAAGTAGATTTGTCCCAATATTTTAAATGTGAGATATTTTCACACTTTAATCATGTCGATTGTGTTGGGTGATCCCGAGTATCTAAATTCTGCTGAGTTTATCAGCTTTGTTAAACTGACATAAACCACTCATTGTGTTGAGGCTACATTACTGCTGTTTATCCTAAGCAAGACAGTGGATATTTTATGTCAGTGCTGGCTCAATAATTCTGCTTATCTACATTTGAAAATGCTAAGATTTGTTCTAAGATATGCAGCCAATAAATCTAAGCATATGGACTGTGTAACCACATGGAATTAAAATCAGTATAACAATGCAGTTCTCCTCTTTCATGCCCTTTTTCTTCTCATTTCAATTCTAAGACCTTGATAAATGAAGCCAGGCTATAAATTATTAATATGAGAATTAATAGGGATCTGTTGCTAAGGGGATAAAAGAATATATACAGATATATATATTTATTGTGTTGATCTGCACTTCGAAGTTTCTCCCCCTCCTATTTCTATCTTTAGTGTTTCTTTTTATCTTTGTACATGTCGCCCACTCAGGGAATTTGGGAGTGGAATGATATAGGAGAGGTGTCTGAACAAAATTTTCTGAAGGAGATTGAAACTTGAAAACGTACTTTTCTTAAAGTTGTATGTTTTCACAACCATTACACTGAATAACTACACATTCCATGTTATTAGCCTTCACAAGGTATTTTAATCTAACAGTTCTGCACCATGTTCATATTAATATGCAAATAGAATGAGAACACAAAATTAAATGGAAATGAAAGTTGAATCTAATTGACATTTTTGTCACAAAAGCTCAGAGAAACAGTACGTATGGTTTAATGGCAAAAAGCTAATGTGTCATCCTAGGGAAGGCTACATCAATCTGGAACTAAGGTGATTTTACTGAGCTGAAGTGCAAAGTGCTGTTTGCTTGTGCACATTGCCAGCTCCCCCTACGTAGGTGGTCCCATCATTGTAAACCTGGACTAAATTGCTGCCATCCATTAAAAACAGTGGCTGCCTGGATAGCTGCCTAGCACAGATTTACACAGGCTATCCATTCCTGTCAGGAATATGATATGTTACTGACAAAAGCTTAATTACTCCATTAATTAATAGGACAATTTTCAAAATGCCTTGCTATGCAGCTTGACACTCATTAGTGCCATTTATGAATAATTTCTCCCAGGGTATAATACTCCATGAAGTGTAATTTGAAAGGGAATAATACATGTTTAAATACTACATTTCTGTGAAACCAAAATACATTCTTTGCTGAATTAGTCAGCTTTATGAAAAAAGCTCAGACCTATCCACCAAATGCTTGGAAAGGTTTTTCTCTATATGAAAACATTTTAGTCACCGAACAGCATGCTTATTCTGAATTAAACTCATTTGGAAGTCCAGACAGCCCTTCCTTCCCTATAAAAAGTCTTCATCCCTCTCAAGTTGAACTCTTACTACCCTGAGTTCTGCATGAAGGCCAAGGACACTGACATGCTTGGACTATCACTGTATCATTTCATCCCTTTGTCTCTGGATAGCTATACACTTTTATATGACTGAAGAAAGCTGAAAATAAAAGAGCTGGAAAAGATTATTCTGTCGCATACTTTCTAGAGCGGAATTTTCAGGGAAGTAAAAGACTAAAATAAGACAAACAGAAGAAATAAAATAATGAAAATAAAACAGTAAATAAAAGAAAGAGGAACACAACTCCACTGTTTTATGTAGTAGTTAGTTAGGTCAAGAGAGGAGAAAAACTCTTAAAAGGGAATAGCTTTTCTGTTCTTTCTCAAAGGCAGGAATCTTGGGAGTTTGTTTTGATGAGATAGGGTGTCTTCTAGAGACTCTCTCCTATTTACCTTTCTATTTTCTGGTCACTGGAACCATAGGCCAGCATATGAAAATATACTGAAGTCTAAAGTTTGAACAATATGGTCTGCTAAAATACAGACACTTCAGTTCTTATTACTCTGCACAGACCCAAGAAATAAAAAAACCCACTTCATTCTGCCTATGCTGCTCACTAAACAACTTTTTTGTGCCAAAAAATTTATGTCACTTTAATAGTCATACTGAAGAACAGATAGAATTAATGATACAAACCAGTGTGATGAAGGCAGCTACAAAAAATGTAAGGAACATATTAACAAAGATTTAATTCCTAGGCTAAGTAGTACTTAAGATGCATAAGAAAAGTAAGCTACGAGGAAGGTCTTGAAGAAAACTTACTTGATATACGTGATGATGGCACATTAAGGTAAATTACCTTACATGGGTGTTAGTGCAAACTCTGCAGTCTAAAATACTAACTCCAGGAAGAGATCCTTTAGGTTCTCAGACTGGGATTGCGTGACCTATGATTTTTGTTTTGCATCCTCTTATTTCACTGTCCAAATGAGGAGCTCAGAATTTACTGAATGTTCACTTTCAGAAAATTCATCTCCTTAGGGAATTCTTCAAGGCATAAGAGGTGTAGGCTGGGAAGGTGAAAAATGTTACCACAACCTCTGCTTTCCCTGTCCCCTGCACAAGTTGCTTGTTAGTCAGCAAGGTTACTAACAGTTCAGACTGAAGAGGCTGAACTGACAGAATGCTTCTGCCATGGTTCAGGATCTGATTCCAGAACAGCAGGGATGGGGGACACAGTAACCTTTCCAGCCATCCCAGTTTTAGTTTCCTTGTCAATCAAAGCCCTAAGAATACACTTAAAAAACAGATTTTCTGAGGGTGGGCACTCAAACAGATTCTAAAAATCCAATTCTTTGAAAAAGTCTCATTTAGAGACCCACCAGCTAAAGCCCTTAAATTTGGTGCACAGCCCTTAATGGGAAAAACATTATACAGTTCTTCAGCTTGGGTAGCTAAAGCTGTAGCTGTTTGACATTTTAAAGTGATGATTGCCCAGCAAGTCCCATTAATCTTAGGGGGAATACAGTTAGAGTCTGTGGATCAAATGTAAGAATGTTATCTCAGCTATAAGTATGTCAATAGTAAATTGATGGTAGTATTGCAATAGCCTCCCACCCATTAAAAAAAACCAAAATAAACCTAAAAATACCTGACAAAAGAACCCAGTGTAAACCTTAATTTTTCTTTGACTTTCCAGTAAGAATTCAGCCAACAATCATTTACTCTGAAACTAATTTTGGCATAACTGTATCAACCATTCCTCAGTGATACTGTACAGTCAACATGGTTAGTGCAATAGATACAGAGGAGATGTATATTAAATGGTGTTCTGATGTATCTTCTGTGCACTCCTATTTAAGCATCTTGTGTATTAGTGCATTTTCTTTATTTAGAAGGAAAAAACCTCATTGCTGAATGGGTTACTGATATAAGTGACTTGTGTATTCCTTCCCTCACCATTCAGTTCTTACAGTTTCACTTCAACATCAAATACCCACAGAAAGAGTGGGAGTCACAGTTCTGTTTGCCTCAGACATTTTGGGGTTTTTTTCTGCTCTGAACCTAGTCCTACCTTTACAAGATTTTTTTACAACAATTAAGTGGGTTTTCCTCCTCGGAGTTATTACCCTAAGATGTTACAGAGGTTAACAGAATTAGCTGGCTAGCGTTTCCCATCTCTAGACTCCATTCTCCCTTTTCTATGATCAGTAACCAGTGGACTGTTTTTATTTAAAATGTACTCATATTTGATTTTGAACGTATAATCCTCATAATATACACATTTGGGATGTGCTCCAGGAATATATGAGTACCTCTGAAGATTTCTCATCCACCTAAAAGCCAGTATAAACTACTGATCTATCCTCTGTAGTAGTGTCATGCTCTTCTCTGCATTGGAATAAACTAGAAATCCTCAGTGGTCACATTGAATTAGTATCTGGTATGGGTGTCCATCTCCAAGGAATATGTGTCTAATGGAGGAAAATAAACTTCCTTTCCAGAAAGAAAATAATAATTGCCATTTATTGCATCTTAGCTTAGTCTTCAGTTAATACAACAGATAAGTTCTTATCTTGATTCAGTCTGAGCTGCCTTCATGTCTCACATGAGACACGAGTCTTCATGTCATGCATTTCAGGTGAGTTTCATAATACTAGATTATAATGAGAGGAAGAAGGAAAAAGAGAAACTGCATTAGAGGTCAGCTGCTACTCTGCTAAAACTACAAGACTCCTGAGGATGGAAGGAAAAACTGTGAGAGGAAATTTGTATCTAACCTAGCAGACTGTAAACCATTGCTTATTGGAATAGGAATGAAACCCAAAAACAGTCTGAAGAAAAATAAAAACACAACCAACTGAAAAAGCATAGGTGTCTACCTTTCCTGCTGAGTGGCATAACCCCACACTATACAGTACTCTCTTAATGGTCTGATGATTCAGACATTCCTGGGCTGCATGCTGACCCAGCTACATTTAAGAGTGAAGAGGGGTTTCAGCCAGAATAAACCATAATGAGGTGTTATAATTGAAAGTACCTGCATCCAGAGTTCATCTGCTATTAATACGTGTTAGGAGAAATTAACTCATCTCTCACTGTTCAGACTGGTTTTTTCTCCTTTTATTTTTATTGCTTCTTTTTCCAAAGTTTCAGGGTACTTCTTGCAAATAAATAAGCTGTGGGTACTAATTGTCATCAGGGAAGGACTTAAATCCTGATTTGCTTTCCTATGCTTAAGGTTGCTGTCATCATCTCCTCCTGAAAGTCATGGGAGATTAGCTGGCTGCCTATGTTAACCTAAACTGCCGTTATACTTCCCAAAACATGTATCTGCATTTAAGGATAAATTACTATAGACACTCAAAGACACCAGTGTGCCTATAGAGTCACATGATCCCAAACAAGATTACTATTTGTAAGTTAGGGTTTATCTGGTTTCTTAAATCCTTTTTTTGTTAAGGTTTAGTGAACTTTATCTATTAAGACACTTTTAACATCTTGAAAAAACCTGCTATCACTTCTATGATACCAAGAGGGCAAAATAGAGCTCATAAATTAACACAAGACAGTCTCCTGAAATGCTTGACTCAAGCAAAACTCTTGACAAACTTATCTGGATCTTTTAGATGTAAAGCTGTCATGGACAATCAGAAAATCAAATTAGGCAGGTGATAAGCTCAAAATAAACTCTCTATTCTAACCAAACCAATTTATGCTTGTCCTGGTTCAGCCAACTTCCGGTTCAACGAGGAAAGCCCTTCCTTGCTCAGTGCTGTGGCAACCAGGGTCAGCTGACTGAGTTGTTTACTCTGATGATGAGTTAAACTTGTGTGTCAGGTGACTGAAACTGACCAATAAGGTATTCCATCCCATCTGCTATACTCAATGTAAAAGCTGAGGAACAAGCTGGAATAATGTTGGCTCTTCTCAAGTTGATGTTTCTTTGGGGGTTTATTGTCTTTGGATCTTCTCCAGTAGTTTTTTCTTCGATGGACTGCTTCTTCAATAACACCTTGGTGTCTGTTGAGGACCCTGTGAGCCTTTTTGATCCTGGCCAGTGTGCTTCAGTTCCCATTTGTTAATGAATCCAGTCAGGAACTTCGCTGATGCCTGCCAGCGATATCTTCATAGGAGCTTGTTCTGGTTTTTAATATATTTTTTTATATTGAGTCTATTTCATTGTATCCTTTTTTTTACTTTGGTATTAATATTTCATTAAATTAGTTTAGCTTTTTTCTAAGCTTACAAATTTATTTATCTCCTTCGTCTCCTTAGAGTGAGAGGTAGGAGAGAGTACCTACTGTCTTGTCATTGGCCAGTTCAGCACAAAACTTGACAATGGTAAACAAAACTAATATTTTAACAAGATTAATAATCTGCTGGTTCAAAATATAAAATAGAATTTATACTACACAGCCAAGTTAAGAATTTTTAAGTTTTGCATAGGTGGATCAAAAAATGTGCAGTCTTTCTTATAGAAAGGTGATGGCTTTCAGCCTGCAGGTGTTACTGCAGGTGATTTTGTCCTTACTCGTGAGGAAAAGCTCCTGGAATCTGATCTCAGAGCAGCTGACTCATTTTGTCCTCTGGTGAGGTTCCACTGGTATTCTGATTGAATCTGATCTGTGGTCATGTATAGTCATTTTAGTCCGCATTGGCTGAGGTCCTAAATTTGCTTTTCTTTGAAATAATGTGTGTACATGACAGTAGTCATCATGTCACTTTGAGAAATTTTGATCCTTAGCAATGTCTGTGTATGGGGGTACACCTGCCACAAAGACTACTTATTGTCTAGAATGAAGCAATGATTTCTGTGTGTAAATTATAAAAGCTGTGTTTTTCCTAAATAGAAAGCTGGAGTAACAATTTTAGCCTTTGATGAGGTACAATACTCATTCTCTACAGAAGATTTTAAAATTTGGCTTGCTGCTACATTCCTTGTATCCAGTATCACTATTATTGTCCCATGCTTATTATTCATAAGACCAAAATATTTTACTATTTATTTTGTTGGATTCTGTTTAGTTAGCTGTTCTAAGCCAACTTTTCGGTAGTAAAGTAGTAGTTTACATTTATTGTCAAAGCAGTCATTCAGGTTTTGCTTCCATATTTGCCAGTGCAGACTGATTAACGTTTGACTTTATGTCCATCGGTTTATAAAGACAAGGCTGTTGATGGTTTACTAAATTAAAATTGTAAATCTATATCCTTTCTGTTAATTGTGTTCGAAATCCCATTCAGGTGTCAAAATGTGAGTTCAACAAAGACATAATTGCATTTATTTCATTCTGTTAATTAATTCCATTAACATGGAAAGTTTACAGCTTTCATATTTAGAAATCTACAAAATTGTTCTAAAGTAATTCTACAGTTCTACATACATTGAACATAGCCTTTTGGCTAGCAGCTACAGTGTACATTTTATTTTTAAGATACACTGCAGGAATTTCCAAAAGGTGGTAATAAGATTCTGGCAATACTTTGAGAAATGTGTTTATCTGTATATCCTGTCCACTCAACTGGTATTCAATATAGATTTACAATATTATGAAAGCACCTTAGCACTTAGAAGCTGATGTCTGCTGTCAGATGCTTATATCACTGAAATCCCCATCCAGACACTGGAAATATGCCTGTGTAAACATAAACACCCCCACATGCTTCATTTCCCATTCACTTCTAAAAGAGTAATGATTTGGTTTGTGTGTATTGAGCTTGGTTTGGTCTGTTGTCAAATTTAGCTGATGCTAGAACCTCACAAAACAGGTTGTAAAATCAAAGCTTCTTCTTATGAGAAATACCAATTCTCATTTTGCTGTTTGTGTTACCACCTTTTACAAAGAATATTGTTAAATGACTGCACCTTTCTTTCATGTCATTGTTCTTATTCACATCATATTTTGAAATCTTAACCAGTTCATTTTCACAATGTAAAGTAATACCTTACTAATGGTGAAAAAGGTGCTGTTTTGTATTTAACATGTTTACTAATTTATTCACCATAAGTGTCACTCACTATGGGCAAAAATCTTTTAAGTTTTGTGCTCAGGCTAAACCTAGATATTGTAGATGTTAAATACTTACGAGGAGAAAGAAAGAAAAAAAACCCCAAAGCCTGCTAAACTGGAACTGGAACATAGGCTTACCAGTGCTAGTTCAGAGATCTCTAAGCCAATCCTGCACTAGATTGCATGAGTATGATTTACCTCACTAGGGTTTTTAATGTTTCAGCTATTACCACTGAAGAAAAATAGAAAAATAGGAATTGCACCTGACTGGAAAGAAGTGTTTGAGGAAGAAAAAGGAGTACAACACAGGGATATAAGTATGGGTGGAGACCGACAGAAACCACAGGACTAAAAAGTGCAGGGCAGGACAGAAGTGTTGTGAGAGAGGTAGCTAGGACTATGAAGTCACAGTAAAGAAGCTGGACTATGGATCAGGAAGTCAGGAAAGGAGATTGATCTCCTTGGTCAAGCGGGGCCACATTTGAAAGTACAGTGCAAAGGAAATTTGATAATCTCAGATCACTTCCACTACAGAGATAATTGAATCAGTATATAATTTTCTCTTCTTTAATCATTGCTGATACAAAAGGCTTGGAGACATGGAGGAGATATTGCAATGAGATTGTACTTTTTCTTTGATTTGAAACTCCTTAGCATTTCATATCTTGGGAGACCTATCACTATAAAAAATTATGGCAGCTGACAGGGAAGCTTCAAATAGCTTTTGCTGCAGTCATGCATTCTTCCTAATTCCATAAATCTGATTTTATTTTTCCTGTGGTAAATATCTAGAAAATAAAAGTCACTGTGTTCATCTGCATGTGTAGGAGTTGGTTTAAATGATATGACCAAAACCATGGGGAATGAACATTAACAATAAAAGTGTCTTCTTTTTTTTCTCCTCACTTTGTATATTGAAGTTATTTGTTATTTGCGATGACATAGGAAAAGGGATACTGTTACATTGATAATAGCACTCAAATGGGGTATTTCTACAGCCTATTTGTTACAATATTCTCCCTAATATGCCTTAGGAGTGCTGATTCCTAATCTGTTTGTTGTGTAGGATATAAGCAGTGGGATCCAACATAAAATTGAACAGTGGAGCTGGCATTCCAGGTCTGCCAGATTCAAGATGACTGCCAAGCAAGAGGTTATAGACTCACACCTGCATTTGCTGAGTTTCTTTGGGCCAGAAAATAATGTCTTTCCACTGAGTACTCAACTGGTGGGAAGGACTGTACCTGCTCACCCAGCTGCCGAGTGATTGGAGTTGGAGATATGTGTTCATATCTACTGAGGCAGAAAAACAAATTTGAAATTAGCTGTCCCATATCACAAGTGAAATGTTCTATTACTGAATTAACAGAGAGAAGGAGCAGTATCAGTAACTCATTCCTTTCTTCCAGCCTTATTTTGAAATATATTAGGTCACTGATCATATTCAGGTCCTGAATCTCTGCAGAGCCACACAGATATAAATCTCATATGGATTCAGATGTTCTCCAGGAGCTGAGAATTAGGTAAGGACTGTATCCTTAGTTCCTTTTTTCCCCTAGTTGTTTTTACTGTCTAACTAACCATCTATTGTTTCTTTTTCATGTTGACCTTTGCATATTCCTTTCTTAAACACCAAGTTCTGCTTAAAAGAAAAACAAACTACCTAGCTGTCTGGACCTCATGGTATGAATTTCATTAATTAGCTGTGGCAAAAGTTTCTCTTGTGAATATATGGCCTAACAGCCTGTCTCTGGGCAGCAGGCAGGACCCCAATGGGCTTGGCAAGGTGCAGTCACTGATCCAGAGTATTTACAACATAAGCTCATGACATGGCAGAACAGATGGTGACAAAGGTAAATAGCAGTACAACAGGAAACAGAGTAACAATGAAGTTAGGTCCATCTGTTGTTCCAGTAGGCACAGAAAGTATACTTGTCCTTACTTGCGTCCCGTTGTACCAATTCATCTCTTCTGGTATGGCAGGTGTCTTGGTAGATAAATGGACAAGACTATGATTTGACTGAGGGGGGTGTATTTATATAGCAGCCCTACCCCCCACGCAGACTTTTGATTCCTTCATCCTTCTCTTCCTCTCAGTTCTGAACACCATCCCAGTTCTCTTGGCAAGGTAAATGGGCATGATGCCCATAGTGTCTTTGTGGAGCAGCCGTTAGATGCTGAGTGAGGAAATCCATGTATAAAAGGCTCTAAGCTTTTCTTTGAGGCAAAATCTATCATAAAAAATAAAGTGGTCCAAGAACTGTTCTCTGGTTCTGAGATCAAGTGGCATGACATTGCTGGTGTCCAGATGGCTACTTTCTTTTATGCTCCAAAGTAAGCTGCCCACATCAAAACTGTTTCCTGGGGGTGGTCTCTAGTGCAAACCGTCCATCAGATATTTCAAAACAGTGTGTGAGATTAGGCTTGATGATGAAAGCTGTAACTGAGCCATAGATAGTACAGTTAAGCTGTATCTCAGTGATCTTAGATCAGTACTTCTGTCCTGTAGTTACTTAGTTTGTATAAATTATCTAAAAAAGTAAAAAGTATGAAAGATAGCAGTAATGAGCAAAAATACCTACTTGACGCTTCATGAAAGATGTAAAAAGAAGGGATGAAATGTAGGTGTGTGAGGAAAAGGATTAAGTAGTTGGGGTTTTAGAAATTTGTGACAAACTATCACTATCAACTGTTTTGGTTTGATTTGGTGGTTATTTTTGAGATAGAGTATCTGTTTTATCAAGGAAGAGGTGACCTTCCTGTTTAGTAATGCTGAATGCTGGATCAATGTAAATAAAAGATCAGCTTTCTTAGTGAGGTACTAAATAGAAAGCCATGAAAATTCTTCGGATTCAAGGTAGTTGTCATTAAATTCCTATGCTTTTATTGCACTGCAATACTGCAAAGGACCATGACTATTTTTGTATTCTACTAATCTCACATAGTCATCATTCTGTGTGTCATTTAGTCACAGTGTCATAAACTAGAAGTTTGTGTCTCTGAAGTGCTCAGTGTAAGGTGCCAATCAGCTTCAATCCTCCCAATCCACTTGACTGTTTGTAATAACTCTCCTAAAGGTGCCAGCTCTTTCTAGTTTTCTGTACCTATAAAATAGTGCAAAAATGAAAAGAGAAAAAAATCAAAACAGCTGGACACTTTAGGACTGTGTCTGCAGAAGGGAGAGATTTAAGTATAAAGTATGCATGCCTTTGTTTGATTTGGGTTGATATTCCAGCACTGTAGAGAAAGGCAGCATCAATTGAGATAAACCTGATTCTCCCTACACTGGGTTGGGAATTGGCTGTTGTTGAAATACATATTTTCTGTCTTTTTTTTTTTTTTTTAAGAATTTGAGAGAGGGCAGCTGGCTATAATCATAACTGAATGAAATGTATAAAACTAAACACATGCAGCAGAAAGATAATTTCATATCATAAAGGCTTATGTTACCTCTTATTTTAAAATGTTAATTTTAACATTCTATGGAAGATTGACTTGGGTATATTTATGTTTTTGTGCCTACATAAAAATAATGAGGCTGACATTTCATTATCATGGTTATTAGAATAACTGAGTAAATAATATTGCAATAAGTATCTTGCTATGCTTTAAGAAACAGAGTGTATTAATAGAAGAGATAAAGTATGAGCAAATGACATCATTAGGAATATTAATGTCATCTGATTTTTTCTAAGACAATAGTTTTGATCAAAATAATATGTGAATTCACTAAAAATCTAGTCTTCTAACAATAGGTATTTCACTTTACGTCACTAAGCCAAATACAAGAGTTCATAGATTAATACTAATTTCTCATGATTGCTCAGTATTTTAAATAACAAAATGCTTGTTTATATAAACTACAAATTTCATACTGAATGCAAATTTGTTGTTACCTGCCATCCGAGACAGTATGTTTAAGCAAGTAGTATTCAGTTTTGAGGTTTTTATTTTTAAAAAAATGTTCTACTTTATAAACATAAAAACTACATTTTAGTTATTAATGAACATAGGGCAATTTTGGCAGAGCCAATTTATTAAAAATTTATTTTTAAAATCTATTAAAAACTATCAGTTCTTTCATCTCTGAAGGGAAGATATGAGTTATGTGATTAGATAGCTCACATACACAAGCAGAATAAACCAGTTAATCTGAATTTTGGCGTGAAACTGCGTAACATGGATGTATAGTCATATTATGTGCTCCATTTCTGGATCATAGTGATAAAAATACAGTATTTTAGTTGTAATCCTGTGTTGCAGAAAGTTTCACCTAGAGCCAGCCATAGACCATTTCTCTCCTCAAAAATTAAAAAGTCATGAAGTTATTCCATTAGGACCTGTGGTAGCAAAATAATTATTAAGAAAGCAAACACACTCCTTTTCGGACACAAATGCACTGACCTTGGCAGATGCTATTAGGATTTGGCAATGAGATGTCTAGCCTGACATTCATTCCTTTGGTCTTTGACAGGATCATGCTAATCTACTGCATATTCTTCAGTATTATTATTACTTACAATAATAATATGAAAAACAATTTCTGAGACCTGTATGAAATACAAAATTCTATCTAAAATATTGGTTATTTTGGTGATGATAACTATGCAGTAAGCCCTTCATTTTCTAAAGGAACTGACATTTTCTGATATACATAAATAAGCCAGCTGTTCCTTTTTGGGGGGTAAAATATAATATACAATTAAATCTACTCAAATCGCTATAAAAAACCCAAAAGTGAAGCTGAAAGTCCTTCACTGGGGAACCTGAACTACAGATTCCTAATTAATTAGAAAGAAAATAATTTTCTGTGTGAAGTAATGCATTCAAATATTTAAGAACGCTGTTTTATGATCCCAAATGGTAATAATTTAGGAAGTGAGAAATAAAGACATAAAGACAATCATTTAATAGGGAATGTGATGGGTAATGAAGCAAGATTAAAATTAAATTCTAGCATGCTGTGTCCTACAGGAAAAATCAGCTCTAATGTTTCTAACCTTTATCAACTGGCAGCTCTACTGTTCTGATCTCCTAAGTAGTTATCTGTTCTGTCTGTATGGCATTGATCAGGATTAATACTGCAAGATGCTAATGGAATGAATAATCTAGACAATCTTAAACGTGTTATGCTGAATGGTAGTTACAAGATTGCAGAAATATCTGAAGATCTGGCAACTTTCTTTTATACAGCTAACTTCAATTACTGAAATTAAAAATGATAGAATTCCCAGATTTTCATTGTGTAGCCATGGGAAACACCACAGGCTGATTACCTGGAACTAGGAGATTAGCAAAGCAGTTGGCTGCTAATGCTGGCAAACTAATGCAGGCAAACTAATGCAATACATTTTTGAACAATGGCCTTTAAGGGAGATACCATAGGTGGATGTCCAACAGCAAGTGAAAGCTAGAGCCTGGAGTGAATTCTGCTTGGTCCAATTTTTGCTGGTGTATGATGAACTGATGGTGCTGAATCTGTGGGTTTTGTAGACTAGTGTTCTGGAGGAAAGGGATTGCTATTCACCCACTTAGCCCACATGGTTAAGCAAATAAATTTAGATTATATGTCAGTGAGCAGTGTGGTTCTGTTCCAGTGACCACAATTCTCAATCTCCCTTCAGCAGTTTGCAGATGCCTTTTCTCCTTCTTTTTTTGTCTATATTATGCAGATAAAAGCAGTTTGAAAAGAAATATATGTGGTCATTCTTACAGAATGGTAGAACTACCTAAACCTCCTTAAGGCCAAGTCATCCCAAATTCATGGAGTGACTATAAGAGGGATAGAAATAAAACAGATGGTTAACTTCCCCATTAATTACCAGCATTTTTCTGAATGGCACTCTACTTACACATTATGTTAATGTAAATATGTTTTCATGTCATTGAAGAGATAGCTGTGTAAAACAATCAGAGACTTACTATCTAGAGAGTAGAAACCACACAAATAAATTTTCTATTAGTTTTTGGTACCTGCAACTGAAGACCCCTTAAAACCTAAAAAAAAACCTAAAAAAATTGAAAAGCATACTTATTATCCAAAAGTTAGGTGACTTTCCCCAAATGTTTTAATATATTCTTGCATATTACAAAACTGCAATAACGTTTTAATTTCTTAATTAAAACTAATGTACATTTCATTTCAATAATTATTTTGTACTTAAAATGAAATGGAACTTTGATCCAAGTGTTTGTAATCAATTGCTTTATTATTTCATTCTGAATTATGCTGAATCATTGTGCTTTGTTATGAAGTTTATCTTCAGTGAGCTTTAACCAGGTATCAACATTTTTTCAATTATTTTATCTCAAGCCAGAAGTTAACCAATGTTTTGTATACTTTAGCCTCTCTGTCATAAGTCCAAAGTCACTTGGGAAGAAAAAAACTTCGGAGGTCATCCAGTCCATGTTGTTACTGATGATGAATTGTATTTTATCGTGCACTTTACGCTGTTTTCCTCAGAAACTGTACCCAGCTATCATAGGTGAGGAGTTTTCAATCACTTTTAGTCCAAATTAATTCCAGGGCATAATATACCTGATCGTCATCTTTTTCTCTCCATAATCAGGCGTTATTATTTCCATTTTAGTCCTGTTTCTTTGTTTCACCTGAACCTAATCAGAAAGTAAAATTCTAAGTAATTTTTCCAGTGTTTGTTGTCTGCCCCTCCAATACTTCTATTGGTATGAAAGCTTCTTTTTCCAGCCTGTAAATCTTATGGGCACTATAAATACATTTCATTTGTGAAAGATTTCAAATAGAATCAGAATTTCCTTAAGTTGGAAGGGACCACATTGTCTAGAACAACTATCAACCTAACACTGAGAATAAGTATCTCTAAATCATACCTCTAAGCTCTATATCTACACATCTTTTAAATCCCTACAGGGATGGTGGCTCAACAGCATCCTTGGGCTGCCTGTTCCAATGCTTGATAACTATTTCACTGTCAAAACTTTTCCAAAAGGATACTCCACTTGAGTTTTGGCTGTGAGAGGGTACACAGATCTGACTACTAGGCCTCAGAGCAGACCTCCACAATTTTCATTAGATTTTTAAAACACTGTATGTAACACATAGATGGCTGCAATATTTACATAGTCTTTTTTCTGAAATTGACTGAGTACTGTTGAATCAGAAATCACTTTTGGATAGTATAACCCCTATTTACATCCCATCTATGAATATAAGTTTCCTGTTCAGTAGTTTCCTGAGAGGTGAAATATTACTGAATGTCTCTTCTGTCACATTTCCAAGTTGGTCAGTGCTTTGAAGTGAATCTGCTTTCAACGTTGAGATAGTGAGCTTGAAAAATATGAAAATATTTTTGTAAATTTAGAACTATAATTTCCTTCAGATTTTATCTCACCACAGGAATATAATGGGTTCTTTAGGGTTTAAAAAAAAACTCCACAAATTATTCATATTTTTTTTACTTAATGGTAGCATGAACCTTAATTTCAAATAATTCATTTTACTTTTGCATTATATCTGTATGTTTTTATTACGAGCTATATTGCAGTGGTGTTGATTTACTCATTATCTGAGGAAGTACTTGGAACATTTAATTATATTTCATGTTTTACATGCATTTGAAATGTTATAAACTGGTAAAAGCTGAAGAAACAGACCTGTCTTGTGGAAGGAAAAAAGTGTGGCATTGTCTAGGAAAGCACATTTGTCAATAACCTCTAACACTGTATATAAACAACAGTGACAAATAGCACTTATTGTATTAATACTTTACTACTAATCCATCAGCTTTAACTAAGTCTCTGATGACCTGAAACTCTCAAGATTTCAGACAGTACTCAGCCTTAGCTTTCATGCTTCAACAATTTTATTATGTTAGCTTCCTTTCTATGTGCATAATGCAAAGATAAACCGATCCACTAGGGTGCTGCTTCATCTTCAGTGTAGAGTAGATTAAATGAAGTCCCAATCTGAGTAAAATGAAAAAAGAAATAGTTGCTGTAAACACATATACAACATGAAGAAATAGTATTGTGCATCACAAGGGAGAATCAAATACCATTTCTGTATTTGGTAATTTCCTCAAGGTTAAATTGTATCCAAGAAACTTATATGATAGGAATATGTATTTACCAATATGAAAGTAAATTAAGTTTACTTTTTAAATAAATGGCTAGAGGGATAAAAGAGAATGGAAGTGTTATTTTGTCTGAATACAACTTAATCTTATCAACCAAACAAAAGTGAACAGTATTCACTGTACAATCAGTAAAAAGGGATTCTCATCTCACATCTTGCCATGTGATAGGGCAAAACTCTATCACAGAAGACTCAGAGGAGACAGGTACAGGCAATGTGCTCATGAAACAGAGGAGTGAATATAAAGAGTATCACAGCTGTTACAAAGAAAGTTAAACAAAACATAAAGGAATCATGAGATACCTTCATTTTCACACAAAGGGCTATGTCAGTTGAGAGTATAAACTGTTATTTTGTTGTTTGGTGATTTATTTTTTTAATTATTTTTAAATGGCTTATCCTTCATTTATTAAGAAGTGTAAATTTCTTCCCAAGCCAGACAAACCAGAAAGAATCAAGTGTATAAGTGGCTTAGTCCACCTTGCAGTGTAATAACTTAGCAATAAACTTTGAAGAGAGCAAAGGGCTTGAGTTTGCATGATCTATATGCAACTTACTTGTACCTGGGGGCACCCAGTTTCATGATAGGGAACTTATAGAGATTCTGATGATACACCTACATTTTTCAGTTGCTTATAGGGGAATTTTGGTAACAAATCAGCCCCTCCCTCTGCACTTCCCTTCCTTATAAAGCAATAGAGTGCAATGAGGTTGCTCCTCAGCCTTTTTTTTCTCCATAGTGGATGAAGCTAAATTACTTAGCTGCTCCTCATCTGACATTTCTTTCAGGCCTTTTCACCAGCCTTATATGCCCTTCTTTGAACACATTTGAGTACTTTCGCATGATCCTTAAATTGTTGGGCCTAGAACTGCATGCAGTACTCCATATGAAGCTGCGCAAACACTGAATACAAGATAATCACCTCTTTTGAGTGACTCGTGAGATTGTGCTTAATACAACCCAAGATGTGAATTACCCTTTTGAGTCCTGCTGACTCATATTGAGTCTGCTGTTAACCATAACCCCCTCTACCTCTGTGTAGATGACTCAGATACTCTAGAATACTCAGACAAGGCATCTAGCAAATGAATTATGGTCTCTCTTACATCTGGAGTCTGAGATCCCTGAAGGCTGGCCTTAGCAATAAAGACTAGAATGAAGAAGGTATTCTTTTTGATGTTTACAACACTAAATCCACACACAAGAGCTGATAATCTTTAATAATGTAAGAAAGTTAATTTGTTGATTTCATTGTTTCAATCTAGAACTAAAGTCAAGATCTTGTCGTTAAAATGTTAAGCAGAAATGGAAAAACATACCCTGTAAAAAAAAATCAAAAAATAATCATGCAATAAACCATTATGAATATTTATATTTATATTTTAAAAATATGGGAATTTAAAAAAAATACTGTTACATTTCACTTTACCTAAGAATGCTTGTTATCTTTATATTTTAAGATGGAAAATGAGACATGCAGCTGCCAAAAGCTGTTTTACCTACAGTAGCAGGACTGTGAAATCAATTTCTCTCTTTTTCATGCATAAGTATTTGTACAGAAATTTCTTTCCATCTTCTCTGTAGTATAATTCTATGGTTTGTATGTGTGGAGGAGTCTGTGAGAATGTTTTCACATACAGTATCTCAAACAATTGACTGCAGAAGAAGTACTTACATGAAGCAATATGCTAGTTAGTGTAGCTCAGATTTGAAGGTAACTCATAGTTCCACAAAGTAGTTGTAAACCTGCATAAACCTGCATAAACCGGCATTTCTTTTACTAGTCTTCAATTTGTCTCAGTATAGCTTTTATAAATACAGATACTTCCTGAAAAGTGATCAATGGAAAAATTTGGTTGGCTAGAATCTCCAATTCACTGCTCTGTGCTGAAGAATTTTTTACCAAGTGTCCTGGTTTGTCTCCAGTAGTAGTGGCAACCCTGGTTACACAGGATTTTGAGTTATTGAGGCATTTATCCATACATGTTTAAATTAACAAAGTGAGAAACAGAAACTTTATTCTTCTTATTCCTTTTGTGACTTGGACATGTGCTATGAAAGGATTTGATTCCTCACAATTCTGTGCTTGGGTATAAAACACTTCATGTTCATGTCCACACTGAGCGAATCACAGACCTCTTATCTCTGTGGGAAATGCACCCACATGGATGTAGATATTTGAACTAGAGAATTCTAAGAATGCAATTACATGTTTTTTTTTCCACAAGACAACATGCCAAATGTGGAGTTTCTTTGAGTTATGAAACAAGAACATCCATAGCTTTGAAACAGGCACATCTGTGCCTGTATTCCTATTTCAAGCAGATCTAGAAAAGGACAGAACTGTAAAATTTTCACAAGATGTAAAAATTAGAACTAATTCAGGAATTTAGAGAGACATTTATTTTTATAATTGCCACTACCCTCAATTATTTTTTTTTGTATTTCCAGTTCAACATTACATTTACTAATCACTATGACTTTTTGTGTTAGTTGCACTTACTGTCATGCAGCTGCTGAGCTACAATGGTCTTGAGTCTTGTCAGTTATCAGAACAATCAGGTAAGGTGTACTCTCAGCAGCAGTACTGGCAACTTTTTATGAAAGTTCCATGAAAATTCTTTGGTTAAAGATCCATCACTGAAGAAATAACAGACGTATAACAGTTTCTGACCAGCTGTACTCTAGTATGAATTTGTTTGCCAAATGTTAGCACCAGATTTTTTATCCTTATTTCTACTGTATTGCAAATAATTAGAAATTTCTCAAATATTTTAACTACTTGGCACCCACCTGTAAAAGTACTGACCTATGAAATGACACATTCTGTTTTTCAAGCTTTGTAACTTAGTCCTTGATTCTGCAAGTACATACAAGGAAATGCTACTACAAGCTGTTTCAAGTCCTCATTACAACCTCCACACATTTCCATTTCCCTGCTGTTTTAATTCATTCTAATTGAACATGAAATTTTAAATATGAATATCATTAAATCTGATAAAGTCAAAAAAGAATTTATCTTTCGGTGTATATGGTAGTGAAATTAAC
>VZTY01022931.1:116053-154101 GCA_013400935.1 Turnix velox
ATACATAGTTATTAATTTATAAATTAAACAAAAGATTTTAACTTTGCGGACTTCGTGAGCTTTTATCAAAATTGATCTGAAAAACACCCAGCAGAATAAAATGGAAGAGTAACTGCATCCAATTCCTAAATTTTATCAAAGTAACATATGCCTACCAAGGATGAAAATTCTACTATAGTGAAAGTAAAGAGTATTTTTAAAAAAAAACCAAACCTTTGCTGGTTCTGCACTAAAATTTTACCCTCTCAGATCTATGGAAACTGGAATATCTTGAAGAATAATTTTGAGAGAATTGACAGAATGAAATGAGTTTATGTTCTTACTTTTCTCATCTTAGCCAGTAATCAGCTATCATAGAACTGCATAGGTCTGTAATAATATCAGAGAAGAATATGTTACTGTAGCTGGAAGCTGGGCAAATTTCCAAGAAGTACAAACTTCCTTGAAATATTAATATGATAAACTTTTTACCATGTTAGCAATGAATCAGAAAGAATCTGAATAGAATGAAAATGTCATAGCTATCACCATTGTAATATTTTCACTTGTCTTCTTTTTATGCTTTCTGCATGCACATGTTGGAGAATATGTAAGATGATAGGTGTTTACAAGCAGCAGTATTCTTGGGATACAGCCTGTGGCCTGTGGAGTCTATGCATCACAAGGTTCAAACTGTAGAGATGTTTTCTTTCTAAATCTAGTTTAAAGTCTATTCAGGATGAATTTTCTTACTTCATTTTTCAATAATAGTAACTTACAGAGATACTGTTGGAAACATAACCTTTTTTATTCCTTAACAATATTTTTGAAATTTAGGTATTGTGAACATTATCATATTTGCTTGATATTATTAAAGTACCCTGTGGTTCTATCTACCTTATACAGGCTAATGGGGATCGTGAAATAAAACACCTCAGGGATAAAACAATGTTCTGTGTAGTGATGCTTCATCTGGCAAGAATAAGAACTTCTAAGACATTCTGAGCTTTTAAGAGGAATAGGGGCATTTCCAGGTGCCACTGAGAAATGTGGAAGCTATAGGAAGAAGTAGCAGCCTGTAATTCCCAGGGGAGCACTATAATACCAAAGTGCATGATTTTGCATTCCTCTTCTCTTTGAAGGTTTGTTTGATTGCCATAGGTTTGCATGTACTTCTTGTCCTATTTCCATAGCTTGCTTAAAGGTAATGAGTCTTTCTAATGTAGAAATGCATTTCCACTTTTCTGTATTTGACAGTGAAGGGGCTTTTTTCTCCTTCCCCCACAAAGTATATTTTAAAAAAAAGCAATTACTAAGCATATGCCTTTCCAGATTCATGGGCAATCTTGTTAACACTAAAAGCTAATATTTCCTCAGACTTAGTGAATTTTTGTTACATGTAAATAAGTGTCCTTCATAACATTCTATTTCCCACTAATTTGCTGGGAAAAAATCAGTTTTTTCTCCCCCACATAAACTGAAAATTGTGAAAAAAAGTAAATACCCTGTTAGATTAAAACTGAATTCAAGAGAGGGGAGTCTAAAGGGAAGCATGAGTTGCTAGAGATTTCTTTAATAGTTATTATTTAGCACTTTCATTAGAACAAAATCAGTCATAGACAGGACTTATGAGAAGAATGACAGTGAAAGCTTTGCACAACAGTATTATCTGGAGGATTTTAAATGAAGGTTTCTGTTCTGAAGTGTAAATCTAGACTCTGATTGCTATCTGCACTCCCTATTCTACTTTAGAGTTCTAAAAACTCTGCCTGTATTTCTGAGAGTGGAAGTTACTTGGACACAGATGTGAAAAAAATTAGCCAGAAGCTCAAAAGATGTACTGTAGAAGTGACATGAATTCTGTGAACTGAAACTTACTTGCATTTATTACTTCTGTTGTAGAGGAGGGAACTTATTTCTTCACACACTACAACTCTTGTAACACTTAGACTCTTTTGACTGATAATGAATATTATGCAATTTAAACCTTTTCTAATGACATTTCCTAATGCAAGAAGATGAGTAATGTAGGAGCTCTTTTCTTTGGAAAATTATTTTTTTTTTACTTACAGTGAGGAATTTTGTATCACAAATTCATTCTTATTTCTCCATTTAGCTAAGTTGTTACATATCTTGTTAGACTGCATGTGAGATATGGATCTTCTCGTAAGAAGCTTCAGGTATTGAAGCAGCAAGGGTATTAATAAGATCTCAAAGATAAATATTGTGGACTTAGATTTGTAAGTGATTTTATGAGCTACCCATCCTGAGAAATAATTTTAATCCCTCCTTTTTACAAAAAGGAACTTTAATGTATATTAATTACAATAAATTTCCTTCATGTATTTAGGAAAAAAGAGTGCTTCATATCGACTAAGGGACATTGTACAGTTATACTTATCTAAAAGAAATCATGACTGAGATTTTCTGATAAGACAGGAGAAAGCACTATTCTCTCACCTATTGAAATAGCTGATTGAAAAAAAAATTCTGGTAGCTTCTCCACAGGATGTTGATCCTACAGCAGTTATGTATGAGTATTTGAAACTAGTTTATATATCACAGGTGTAATTGCCTCTTATGAGGTTTTTATAGAGTATTTGAAATAAGTGTCTTTATTGTTTTTTTAGACACTTATATTTATTTATTGCACACTCCATACGTTGTATGATTGTTGTAAATAGTTGTATTGCTGATTAATTAAAAGATAAAGCTAGTTGCATTGCTACAGCTTTCCCTGGCTACTGATGAAGAAAATATAAGTAAAAAGTTTACATTTATTTATTGGTAGGTTATAAATGAGTTTACAAGAGACTCTGCTTAATACTAGAGCATAATATGGTGCAAATCAAAAACCATACACAAAAGTGCATTTCATGGGCAGTCATGAATGTGTTTGTTAAAAATAAGAAAACATTGTTGTGATCTTAGCATTGGTACTGTTGGTGTGGGAAACTGAAACTCCAGATCAGCATGGTTAGTCACTCTTTGGCAGTATTGGAGCTCTGCATTTGAGCAGAAACCTATTACAAAACCTTTGTGATAGCATCTTCAGCTGGGTTAGGACAGGCTACTCACATAAGTTTTTCATACTTCATACAATCCAGCTGGCTGCAGCATGTGCATAACTACTTGCTCTTTATATGTATTAAGAATAAACAAAATACCTTTTAATAAAATTGATTGCATACAAAAGACCACATGAGCATATCTACAAGAGTAGTTTGTATTGATTACTTACATTATACATAAGAATTAATTAATTCTGTAGCAGGAGACACATTGCCCTGGTTGTTAATCAACATTTTTTAAGAATGAGTATTGGACTAGACACAGCAGGAATTGCCTGAGACTGTTCCTAGACCTGTCCAAAATTCTTACTAGGAGTACTCTCCTAGTAATTGGTCAGTAACTTAATTTTAGGTCATGTAATGATCTAGTTTCCAGTCAATCCGTAATCTCATGTATATACATTTGACTTCCAAAGGAGTCCCTGGATACCCAGGAGTTTATAAGTCATGTTCAATGACTGTGCAGCCAGGCATAGCCCTGGTATATTGCCAAACAGTCCCAATGATTCCATAGAGCATATTTGATTTCATGCTTACAATGCAAGTCCTATAATTCTTATCATGCTGTAGACCATTCGTTGTCAGCAGTGTTTAAATACTTTGAGGAATACTCTGACCGGTATGCTGGCTTTTACAAACTGGGGTTCTGTGTTTTGTTCCTAGTTTCTCTCAGAGTTGCTGTTCCTTACTTTTGCATACCTTTTTCTCTCCATCCTGCTTCAAGTTCATTAACACCTGGGGAGGGACTGCTACAAATACAGGAATGCTGAAGGAATGCAGAATCACTTGCAGGACTCAGCCTGTGGATGATCAATCTGCATCCCTTTCCCCTTCCCAAAACATAAGTTGCCATTCATACTGATGGAGGAGAGTAGAGGAGAGGAGCAAGAAGAATCACACATAATATGAGGTTTTGGAAGGGACCTTGAGAGACCATTTAATCCCCCTGCCAGAGCAGAAACACCTAGGTCAGATCACACACAAGGAAGAAATCTCACTTGAGATTCTTGCTACAAATACTTGGTTTGGAAACAACCTCTAACTGATGGAAGAAAACTTGCACTGATTTCCAGAGAAGCAGAAGTTGGCAAGGGCAGGAATAAATGTGAGAGTTCAAAGCAAGAAAGAGAACAAGGAGGTATTTCCATAAAACGTAGGAGATTTCAGAGGATTTTAAAAATTATTATTATTCCTAAAAGAAATATTTTATTCAGAATTAATTCATGAAGTGGTATTTAGATGAAAATTATTTCTAATCAACCTTTGGGAAAAGTCAATACATTTCTGGAAGACCACATAAGAGATAAGGGTCTTTGAATACATTATTTTTTAATTGTTTTATGCTTCAGAATATAATGCAAGTTTGAAACATTGATTAATTATGGATGTGGGCAAAATTTCATTATCCACAGATGGGACTCTTTTGTGCTTTAATAACAATATATGCTCTAACAATAATATTTATTCAAAAATTACATTATCTAATAGCTCTATAATCTGACCTTGCCAACTGTGGTGTATTATGTGGTGCTTAACAAAGGACTGGGCCCCAACACATTCTCTAAAGTGATGACATATTTGAGTTTAATCTTAAAACAAATTTGATCGCTTTCTCTGAATGTTTGTGCATATGCATATTAATTTGCTGATATATAGCCAATGCAAATTGCTATTTAGGAAACAAAAAATAAAGACTTATTTCTCTTTATGTGTTATTTCAAAACTACTTTACTATGTTGGAGAAAAAATAACTACAATATTCTAGAATAATAGAATTTTCATTTTTAAAAATTACAAATTTACAAATTATTTACAACACTTCTAGTAACAAATTGTGGTTTAAATGAATCCAAGCACTGAGTTTGGAAGAACAATCTCTGTCTAAGGCTGGAGAAAATAAACTGTTCTTTTTAGCTTGTAACGTGTTCATTTTAAAAAATAATCATCACTATACAGATTTTTAAAACAGGAAGCTATTTTTTTTGGAATTGTAATTTGGCTTGTTATTTTGATCAGAGGGCACTATTCTGTAGAACACTAAAAGCAGACAGTAGATTTGTGACAAATGAAAACCACAAGGAATTTTTGTTCTTTATTCTTAAGTAATAAGGTAATTTTACTGATATCTACCTCTGAAATTCTGTAACAGCATGAAATAATCCTTTTGGCATCTACTAAACTTATTTCAATGACAAAAAAAAAAATCTTCCTTTATAAATACATTATTCTTAAGCTCATGTAGTCCTAAAAATTATCTTTACCATATTTATTCTTCAAAGAAAGGATCAAGACATAATGAGAGAAAAAAAAAGCTCTAAAATATCCAGACTCATAGAATAGTTCAGCTTGGAAGGGACTTTAAAGATCATCAAGTTACAACCCCCCTGCCATGGGCAGGGACACCTCCCACTAGATCAGGCTGCTCAATGTCTTGCCCAGCCTGACCTTTAACACCTCCAGAGAGGGGGTATCCACAACCTCTCTCTGGTTAAGCAATATGAAGACTAGTGAAGATCCAGTCAGTGCCTGCATGTCTTTTGCTAACCAGTAAGTCCCCTGGCAGTGACAGACATGACTTTTTCTCCTCACAAACAGGTCTTACCACGTTTCGTAGGGTTGAGTCCAAAAGGCTGACCAGAGGTAGTAGGTGACATTGTTTCCTATCTGACAGTCAGAGTGTAAAATGTGTATAAAGCAGAACTGCCTGATTGCCTGTTGTGGCCTACCCACAACACCCATTCTGTGTTGAGAAATTTCATGTATTTGGTGTGTTTGTGGACCGAATGCCTGGTTAAGCATAACTGAAAATCCAAAAAAATTCTTTCTCTCTGTAGAAGAATGGCACAAAAGGGTTCAGTTGGTCCAGATTCACTGAGATCAGTCTATTATTTAAGTACCAGGACTGTATCATGTAAGGGTGATTATGTCTGTATTTTGCCCCTCTATATAAATCTGCTTAGGTAAAGAAGAAACAAAAGTTCAACAGTCACTATGTAATGGAGATTTATACTTCTGTCCTGATGGAATCAAACTTTATATGTTTGTGTCCAGAGAATTATTACTGTTGCATATATGTGGAGCATGTGCATAATGGTGAATAGATTCAGGACCATAATACCCCCCTGTGACAAACTGAGGGATGCACACAGAACCTAACAGAAAGTGGGGAGTCATTTCAATGGTAAAACAGTATACCTGTCCTTGCTCTCTATTATGTAGTTTAGTATGCATCCTTTCAACTATTTTATAATTTAGCGTTCAGTTTCAGGAATCTGCACTTTGGAGACTTTGGCAGAAATGCTGGAAGGCATTTAAAAAATTTGCTACTGGTAAACCTTCCTCCCTTCTTCATCTATCAAGATTTTAGTCTTTTATTTTCTCCTCAGAATTTTTTAATCTCTTTGTTCTGCATTACTTTTCCCTTCCAAAAGATAATAATATAAATAATAGGCATATGGAGTGATTATTGAGTTTTTTCTCCATAACATAAAGTGTCTTTTTGTCTGGGTTACATTCATGGTAACTTGTGTAAAATATTCCCTTTATTAGTTGTATCAGCACTTAAGTAATACCAACACTAAATAAAAAAGGGTGTAAAATTGGTCTTTAGACTTGCTTCATGCCTTATTAGTATAGGGAGTGGAATGGTGATACTACTATTCTCCATCTCATTAAAAAAAAATACCCTCATGGTTCTTCATTGCACTTGCAAGTTTTAGGGGACACATGTTTTAGCAACTCTGCTCTGTGCATTTGTTCATACTGCCTTGTGTTTCAGTAAGGCAAGTCTCTGGCTCAAAATTATTAGATGGTGAAAGGAAGTGCAGAAGTTCTTAATTCATGATTTTTTTTTAGTTGATATTGTTCTCATTTTTTAACATGTATCTTCTTTGTATTTTGTTATGAGAAGGATGGAGTTTGCAGAACCACTTTCCCTTTCCTAGTCTGTTGCATGAAAAGAGATGAATCATATCTGCCTGAAGTGGGTGTTTCTTTGAGATAAAGGTCACAATTTGCTCTGTAGAAAAGAAACTCTCTTTTTCCCTGAAATTTGGTTTCTTAAACTTGGTGACCATGAAAGACTGATTTATATTGCTATGCTAGAGTAGTTCAATGCTGTGCTTGGATCTGGAAAAAAAAAAAAAAAGTGTTTGCAGTATGTAGCAGAACTAATTTAAAAAAAAAAAAAAAGAAGCCGCAAACCTTGAAGTTGGCATAGAAATAGTTCTTAAAAAGCCCATGGTTTCAGCAAATGAAATTCATCTACAGCTCANGCAGTATGTAGCAGAACTAATTTAAAAAAAAAAAAAAAGAAGCTGCAAACCTTGAAGTTGGCATAGAAATAGTTCTTAAAAAGCCCATGGTTTCAGCAAATGAAATTCATCTACAGCTCAGTGAAATACAATGCAGTATACTCTACTTTTACTGACATCAGGCTAAGCTGTCTCTCAGGCTAAAGGAAGAGAAAACATTTTGTTAAATAAGACTAGTTTCTAAATTACTAATCTTTGTGCTGCAGCCATTCAGTTGTAATTTCAGTGGCACTGGGAATGGATTTTACTTTTTACAAAACAGAAAATTGGAACAGAAATTTTCTAAGTAAAAGAGGAATGTTATTTACATAAAGAATAATTTGAACCATTTTGCCATGCTTCCTCCCAAGGACAAATTCTGTTTCTATCTTTGGAGGCAGTGACTTAGAATTCAGACATAGGATTGTGTATCTGTAAGAACCACTGTGAATTAGACTTTACAAAACTAAGTCATTTGTCATGAAGTGCTAAACTTTTCTAATAAAATTTACCTCAAGTTGGACTTGGCAAGAAAAGAAACCAAATGATGTCCATCTGAAACTTGAGAAGATGCAGATCACTTCCTGTGAGAGCCTGAAAACTGACTGTGATTTGAGCCCCATGAAAGGCTCTTCTATACTGAGTATGGTCATAAACACAAGCTAATAAATTATGAGAAGCAGAAGTAAAAAATTAAAGGCTAATTTTTTCTAGTGTGTTGGCAAACAATTGACATGTTAAAACTTGCCATGGAGGAGTAAAATGCTTGAAGTATCCACTTTTGCTGCTTTGGACATGACATATTTTTTCTGTTCAATTTGGCATCTATTTGAATATAACTCACTGAGAACTCTAACTCAGGCAATTTGTTAGGGATATTCACAGAAAGATGAATACTGAATGGGAAAATGATAGAGAAATTTAAATAAATAAATGAATGCATAAAAGAATAAAGACCAAAGGAGGCAGAGTGAAAACTATAGACACAAAGAATAGGAATTAAGATAAGTATCATATGGTCTAAGGAAAAAACTAGTATTTCAGAAAAATCCTGAATATAGAAATTCATTAAGCTTTAGGTATTAAAATATATAAAATGTAATTTTTATGCAATTTTAATGGTTTTAATATATAAGAAGTGGATGATAGTTAATAATTAGTTATATAAATGAGAAGCATTAGAGATCTCCTGGATTCTAAGAAACGATTCTCATCTTATTCATAGATAAAATTTCTTTTTCAGAAAACGTTGCTACAGAAATCTTCTGTGAGACCTGATCAAGGATTGAAGACCGTGTAACCTAACTCATGCTAACTATTATCTCGTTCTCATAGGTATGGACTTTCCTTAAAGAACTACTTGATAGAAGCAAGTTTAACTAAAATTGACATTTACAGTTTATAGATTCAGTTCTGTGCAACAATGCAGTTCCCCCTACTTCCTTTGCTGTCACCTCTCACCCAAATATGTAGCAAAGGAAATGAAAGCTCATAGATTTGTAAATAAAATTGGGAAATGTGGGATATTATGGTGATTTATGAGATTTCTACTATTTTCTAGTTTTATCTTGAAAAGAAGTATGGTCTTTTTCCTGTTCCATTTCCACTCATATCTTGAACTGGGTTGTGCAGAGTAATAAAACTTTGTACACTGAACATGTTGCACCTCAAAAAGCTGTTCAGTTAACTGGAACTTCTGAGTGAAAGTTTAGGGTCATTTATTTTTTCAGAACTGGTTCATCATCCTTAGGTCTGATATAATCATTCACTTTTCCTAAAGTAGCTGGAAAAGATGAGAAAATATTTATCAGCTTCTTTCCCACCTTGTGAAAGCTAAAAGTCTTGTAGAAGTCACTGGGTTTTTTTCCAAACACATGGATGCTTCTTAGAACAGTGCAGAAACATAAAATGGATTACAGTGGCCTAAACTAGACATCTATTTAATATCTCCCTGTCCTTGGCTAGATGCTTACAGATGAATATTTCCACACTGCACCACCATGTTTGGCAATTTTCTACTTAAGACCTTACATAGTGAAGATTTTACTTTTACATCACATTGTTTAATGGACCTTGGTGGAAGTTTCTCCTATGCTTTGGCTAATCTACTTTTGATCCCATTGTATTTCTGGTATACAAAATACCCTGTGGCAACAAGTGCCAGAATTCAATTACACATTTAGTGAAAAAGTACTTCCCTAGATTGATTTTAAACCAGCTGCCTCATAATCTCATTTGTTTCCCCTATACTGGATGTTATGAGATATAGTGAACCATAGTTTCTTATTCATCTGTTCCATCCCATTATATGCTTTTATCATAACCCACCACCCGTTCTCTGAGGCTGTTCTATTTTTCTACAGAATGTTTTATATGTCTGAGCATCCCACTTCATATCAATTTTTTTCTTCTTGACAGTAAGTGACCAGAATTGTATGCAATACTTGAGGCACAGGAATACCACGGAAGTATTATGACACAGCAATATTATCTTTTCTTTATTCTTAATAACTCTGATGACCAATTTGCCTTTTTGACGTCAGTTGAGTACTGGGATAGCTTTTCCTAAGTTCAGATCTGGATCTCTCACCTCACTGACTAAAAGCCGACTTACTGATGGTACTCTAAATCTCCTTATCTAGATCATTAAGGTATTAAAGATAACAGCCCCAGTACTGAGCTGTGGGGAACCCACTTGTGACCAGCTGCCAAGTGGACTTAGCTCCATTCACCACCTCTCTCTGGGCCTGGTCCTGCAGTCAGTTTTTTGCTCAGTGCAGAGTACTCCCATCCAAGCCATGGGCAGCCAGTTTGTAAAGGAGGATGTTGTGGGAAAGTGTATGAAAGCCCTCACTGAAGTCCAAGTAAATCTCATTCACAGACTTTCTCTCCTCCACCAAGCAGATCATCTTGTCATGGAAGGAAATTGGATTGGTTAAGACAGAACCTCTCAATTTACTTAGCTAAACAAGTGAACAAATATGTAAGACAGAAAAAAGCAAGATATGTGGAAAAATTGTTTGTAAAAGGCAGATTAAAAATTCACATAATGATAAATTAGATCTTACCCTGTGATCCAAAAGCAGTGACTATTAAGAAGAAAATAATAAATGTCATATATACACATAGGAAGTAACTTTCATCTTGGAAACAGTATCTCCAGTGCTTTTCCTCAAATAACAGAAGTAAATTTTCACATCCTGTCCCTTTTGGCTTTTTGTTCCTTGTAAGAGGTATTTCTGTAAGCTTGAGCTCTGAGATGTGTTTCAGTTATTTTCTCTTAATATTTTGTCAGAATTTATTCACCCATTGCTGATTCTATGTGAAATTATATATACATAAAAATCTAAAAATGCATGGAGGACTCTGCTACAATTCAGCCAGATATTCTTTGAACAATAAATACCAAATAAAGTTTCATGCATGGATACTAAGACTTCAAGTTGCATGCACCATCTTGCTACAATTTAGTTAATGAAAATGGGACAAATCAAGGACCCATAAAGTATTAAAAATTGTATCAGAAAAACTTGAAAACCTTTAAATATAGTAAATGCATAATACACTACACTAATAATTGAACTGTAAATGCTGTAAATAACCAGTCTCTTTTAATTGGAATAGATTATGAGAAATGAAAGTGCTACTGAAAATCATAATGGAGTAGAATACAGAGCAATATCTCATAAATGTCTTAACATGTCTAGTTACTATAATAAATACTTTGAGGTACATGCACTGTTTAATTTCTAACAGTGAAATATGCTGAAATTGAAGTATTGCACTTGGTAAGAACTATTAATGTTGAAATGACCCATTTAATAGTGGCCTATGGTATCTAAGTATGGATATAAATTGGTAATTAATAAAAGTCCATTTCCAAAAATGCTAACACAAGAGCTCAATAAAAATGCTAACTAGGTCTCAAATGCCACAGTTTATTGACATTTTAATACATATTACTTATGCTAAATACTTTTGTACACTCAGAACTAAGGATGAGGGGATAACAATGGATATATTTCCCAGCTAGCAGTTAGGAGATCAGTGGTACATTTAGGGGACAAGTTCACTTTTGTAGGTTTTAATCCTGCTTATAATGGAGGAACACGACATAGTTTCTTTTTGAAGCTGCATTTACAAAATGAATCATTTTATCTTGAGTTGCAGAGACCAAGAATTCTCATTTTAAAAAAGAAGAAAATTAAGTAGTCCTCATCAAACTACAATTTTGATGTCCGGAAAAGTGAGGTCTACATGATTTAATAATGGATGTTTTACTGCTGATACAAAGGCAAAATTTGACATGTTATCCATATGGTTTCTTCCACCTATACATCTAACAAGTGACATTTTGGAGGCTAAAAACACCTCAAAAAATTCCTTTTGCACATGTCAGGCACTTCAGAATTTTGTCCACTGTCATATTAGACAAAACTGATATTTCCTGAGAAAAATATCAACTACTATTTTAAATCATAGTCCCTTTTCTCAAGCAGCCCAAGGATTAATTAGGCCAATTCAACAAGATAGTGCAGTGCATATTTAAGTCTATAGGATTAGTGTGCCTTGCAGAATGATGTCCTAAATTTACAGCTATTTTTATTGGTAGATAAAGAGCTTTAATGGAATACTAGCATAAACCCCGAAAGTGGAACACATTTGCTGAGGTATTATATATCTTTGGAAAAAGTGAAAATAATACTCCCCCCTCCACACCAAAGTATATATTTTTTTGCCAATTTTATACTTCAAACTTGGGCTAGTGAGTATGTATGTATCTCTTTCTGTGTATTTGAAGTATATCTTGTTATTAAGGCTTCAGATTTGATAGATTTTCTGTTGTTTAGGAGTAACATTCATTCAACTTCTCTATAGGTATGAGAAACTCTCATTTTATCTACACTCTTTATATCAACCAATGAGGATAACACAACTTCTGAAGAGTTTTCAAATTTAAGTCTAGTAATGGGAGATTATCACAGGACTGGAAAAAATAGAAAACTTTAAAAAGCATTGATTTTTACTGGGTGGTAAGGTGTTTGTGGCTTTTGGAGATGAGAGTTTCTGCAAGCTCTGAATGTTTGTCAGATTACTCTTTGCTTCCCCATTGTTTTTGGATTGCTGATTACTCTTTCAGTGTAGTACCTACTGTAGAGAAGGTTTATTCTAAGCACTGAGGAAATGAGAAAATTTGCACCACCTGGACTTGAACAAAGGGTTGCAGGTCAGCAATAGTCTACTTGATTAAATGCTAGTTTTAGCCATTAGTATGTTTAGGGCTTGAAATTAGTCTTAGGCACTTGCTTACCCTTTTTTATGTAAAAATAGTAGTAGTAACAGATTTGTTTTGCTTTAATATAAGTGATTAAATGGGAATTATTCAATTATTGAATATAAAATAAAACAAATGAGCCTTACTATTCTGATCATCTCAAATGTAATTATTTTAAGTCATAAGTATGAAATGTATGAACTTCCAACATGAGTACACTGCACAGACCCATTTATTTGACTGGTATGATCAGAAGGACAGTGGCCTTTCCCCAGATCAGTAGTCATGTGCCAAGACTACTGATCTCATCATTATACTGTTATCTACCATAAATGAAGTACTGAGGAAATTTTTTTTCTGGATTTGAAATCCAACATCTGTGGAGAATCTACAGCAATGCTTTTAGTGGCATTTGACTTGGGCTTTTTTCACTTTTATTATTCTGAGCATACTCACAACATCACTGACAGATTTTATACTTCAGAGTACACTGACTGGTCAAATGCAGAGTGACATGGAATTTAACATAGGTTGTTTGGTTTTGTTCATTCAAATTCAACACACTGGCAAATCTGAGGGTTCCAAACATGATTTTGACACATAAAATAAAATAAATCAGCCCCAAAATTATACAGATGTTTAGAATAATCTTCCTCAGTCTTCACCAGTCTTTTGGAGAAATTATGTCCTTTGCACGTCACTAACAAAATAATCTCAACTCAGAGAACCCTTAAGTAACTTAATTTGTCAGTAAACACAAAATTCTAATAATTGATTTGAAAATGAAATGGTAAAACAAAGAATTAAACATACAGTAAACACACATCTTTAAGGTCATCATAAGCCAAAAACCTCTCCTCCCCCACTTCTAGTGTCAATGTCCTTTGTTTTTACCATGGGTTACTCCCAGTATTTCCAAATTCTTGTAGTGAAGCAACAGGTGGTGGAGGGGTTACATGAAGGGGTTGTTTCTGCTGTTCTTCCTTGCTTTTCAACTAGTTTTCCTCTGCCAAAGCATGGATTTACCACAGACTGCAGTATCTTAGGAGTGTCCCTGTTTAAGCATGGGTCCAGGTTAGTATTACTTAATTCTTTTATTATTTTCTGGATTATTTTCTCAAAATTGGTGTATATTTGTAATGGGAGATGGGGGCCAAATTGGGTGACGTTAGTTCACTGACACTTAAGAACATTGTAATCCCAGGCTTAATTATATGTTTCCTTCCTCCTCTACTATTTCACAGCACTATTTACAGTGTACATACTTCATAGATGAATATACAAACTCCAGAAGTGTGTGGAGTGCTCAGTGCATTAAAGCTTTCTGTCACTTTGAGAAGTTCTGGGAGTCACTGTAATGCAAGTATTTAAAAGCCATCAGTAATAATACTTTCTTATTGTCTGTAGCAATTTCACTTCAAAAAATTGGTTTAGAGTGACTTTCCATGTAATTTTCAATATGTTTACATTCTTTTGATGTCAGTTGCTTGCTCTTTCATTGCTTCATTTTCTTTATGTCATTTGTGAGTGAAAAGTGATGAGCAGTCTCTAAGCAAATACATTCTATGTGCCATCCTTTATTTACCAGGTTTCTTGTCAAGAATTACTTCCTACAAGCATGAAATCACTAGAACAACTTAAACATTACTAGGAAATGTAACCAATTACTTTGGTCATATTTCAGTACTTATTAAACAAATAACAATGTCATTCTTGTATAAAACAAATTGTATAAGAGTTCAAAAGGGGTTAAGAACTTCAGATGTTTTTTCTTGCTTTTAACTGACAAGAGATAAATTTTGCTCTCCTGAGCTTTCTAACCTGTCTGCTTGCATATTTAAAAATCTCAGCTAGGCTTTGGGCTTCCTTTGTGGGGAAATTTAGACACTACGGGAAGAAGAAACTAGAGAACAAAACACAGTTGCATGTGTAGTCATGTCAGAACGCAGGATCCAGACATAACCTTGAGATTTAATCAACTAGAAAATTTGGCATGAAAAGATGAAATAAAAAGATAGGACACTTGTGGTGTCAATGGTCTTACAATACATCTGAAGTCCTACTTTAGGCATCTATTTATTTGCTGTTGCTCACATATTATTGACATTAAAGATTGGCCTTAATTAAGCCTATGTACAGAATTCCTACATACAGGAATCTTACACTTTTAAGAAAGAGGAAGAAGTGAATGACTTTACAGCACAAAAATGGAACAAGTAGCAACTTAACACTTAGACATATATTTGTAAATATTTTATCTTTAAGACTCTCCAAACCAAAATGATATGCATCCTAAAACCAGGTCAGTGACTTTCCAATTGAAGCTATCAAATAAGTGAATTCTATAATAGGTAGAAAGGTGACATTTTTAAGGAAAGGACAAAGTAATTGGAAGACCAGTTTTGATGTTTGAAGATGACTATTTTCAGGTTACACGGTTCATACTGTTAATTTGTTATGAGAGCAACTTTCTAGTGTCCTAAAAATGTTGACACAGACATATAAATGTGTTGGATAAAATGTTTTCTTTTCTTCATAATTTCACCAGTGATGATTGTTTCTTGTTTTGATTTATGTTAGCTTATATTAGCTCCTAAATGAAGTAAATATTAAAGGTTAAACAAGTTAATCAGAAACTAACCACATATATATTGCAAAGTAGAAACTTAGAGAAAAAAAAACAGTGGCCATTATGTTACTTCTTCTCTATTTTATCAGTATAGTACTGTGGCTCTCATTGTCTAATTCTAGTCATGATTTTGTAGGTGTTAATATAAATATAGCATTTCAAGACTTGTGAAAATCAGCCAATAGCATTCTGTAATGAAGGCAAAATCATGAAAAACTCTGACTTCATTCTAATTATGTACATAATTATAATAAATACTGAAGACTTGGACCAGATTATTAAACAACACAATTTAGATCGTAAAAAAATCAAACTAGACCTAGTTGGTAGCAGGGATTTATGTCCTAAAAAGTCAGGGTAGTTTAATTTGACAGTTAAAAACAGACCAGCAATTAATATTTGACAGTCTTGCTTTTTTGTGTCAGGGAAGTGCTAGTTAGAGCAGGTACATATGATGCCTTACAATTTATTCATCTAGTACTAAATTCTA
The DNA here is from genome assembly GCA_013400935.1 of Turnix velox. Taxonomy (NCBI): domain Eukaryota; kingdom Metazoa; phylum Chordata; class Aves; order Charadriiformes; family Turnicidae; genus Turnix; species Turnix velox. The sequence continues at coordinate 131,790 of VZTY01022931.1, forward strand.
TTAACATTGCACATGATTAGCACATTAGCACTTTACTTCTAGTAGATTGATTTTAATGAGGTTGCTATCTGGTTAATCAGAATAATAAGTCTTTATAAGAGCTGTTTCCACATCTATAAGCATTTACATTTCCTCATTTGTCCAACTCAACAAAAATGAAAACACATCAGTGGCTCAGTAGAGATTATGAACATTTAAATATGGTTTTGCTAGTAACAGAATGTACACAAATCTTTTGATATTGGGAAACCTTCACAATCAATTATTCACTGCACAGTTGTCCAGCAAGTGATCTATAATTTTAAAGTGAGATTGGACAAGACAGTTGAGTTGATCTAATTGCATTGAAAAAAGTATCCAGTTTCCTCCTCCGCTGTTACATTCACAGTACTGCACAGCTCCTCTGTTATCTCAGCTCTACTGTGTGTTTGGACCTTTGTTAAGCTATGGGACTAAATGAAGATTGGCAACACTGTGTTTCTGACAAACATCATAGGTAGCAGATAGCACAAGGGTATTGCAAGTGGAAGTGAAAGGTGTGATGGGACAGGAGAATCCTGTGGCCAGCAAATGAAGGCACTTAGTCACTATTTTCAAGTTATTGAAGATTCAAGCATGAATATGATGTGCAAAACCCTTTAAAATTGACTCCTGAATAAGGGCTTTGTGATGAATAGAAAAATCAAACAAGTACAACTGCAATCCATGCTTTGAGAATTATTTACTATTTTTTCTTATAAAATTGAGGGAAAAGAGAATATTCCTGAAATTGAATGGAAAGATAATCACTCTCCTATGCCATCCCTGGCTCAGATACCAAATTATTTAGCAATTCACTAAACTTTTCCGGTTTCGGTTTTTTATTCATATTAAAAAAGGCCAAGCAATAAGAGCTGTATTTCAAACAAAGCTGTTTTTTCACCTAATTGTTCTGTGAGAAAGATAATTCCTTATATTTTCTTCCCAAGATGTAGCCCTTTACCCATCAAAGAAAGAGAACAAAATCAAAAACAACCTTTCTAACAAAATGGAAATACTTTCACGTGTTTTGACATGACCTGTTTTGTCCATTTGCTACATAATTTGAACAGATATATCAATTTTGTCTTGTTGTCCAGTAGCACTCAAAGATGACTACCCTAAGGCAAATTCATTTAAGGAGGAGCTTTCCAAAATGACAGCAAATCCTTTCTGATTATACTCAAAGGACTCCAACTCAGTATCCTAGCCATTCTTTCCATTTAATAGTGACTTAAATGAGCACTGTATCCTCATCTAGATGCTAGTGTCTCAAAAATTACAGGTATCATAAATGACATTAAAAAACCCAACCACCCAAAGAAACACCAACCAGGAGGATATGTTTTATAAAGATTTCTTCAAAATTTGAACAAAATCATTTACAGAAGGTTACTTTACTATATTTCTGTTATTTTTAACCTTATACAAAATTACAAGTTTTGAACAGAAAAACCCCCACAATACTGTATTGTTCTATGAAAATTTATGCTTATCAGACATGTACTTTCTGACCCACTTTAGCTTTTTCTCCAGTCCCAGGTCTTGATGTATCTCACGGTTTTTGTGTCTCCAAGACTAATTACCAAAACAACTGTTTGAATTTTATGAGGAAGATATTTACATTTTATTGTCTCTTGTATCACAGAATCACAGCATCTGAAAAACAGCACAGGGAGACAGAATCTTTTTCTTTGGTGCTTGGCTGTGTTTCAGGGAAATATCTTTTCTTAAATTCAAAAAATAATCTGTCAAAAAAAACATTTCTCACAGCACTCAGCAAGATGATGGTAAAAAGTCCAAAACATTTGTCTAGTCTGATAGCAAGCTTGTTTAGCTGATAACCAATCAGGACTGGGAAGCAAAGGAGACTTAGAGCTTGCAAAAGTCAAAAGAGAACCACATACATCCCTTTCTTTAGCTATGGAAAAAAAAAAGCTATGGAAAAATGTCAGTTATCAGTGGTAGGATAACTATGAGAAAGGAAAGTGACTGAAAACTTATTGATGTGTTAGGAGAACCTTAAGCAAACCTAGTACCATATTTGGGTACATTTGTTTTCTCTCCCTCTATGCCTGCAATTAGAATAGATCCCAGAAAGAAAATTGCTGCATTGAAGAATGTCTACAGACTGAATACTGGACTCCCACTGATTTAGATAAGACAATTTGGCACTTAATGTTACATCTTAAAGTATTATCCTATCAAAGCTGGGAAATGAGAACATTAAATTTCACTGTCAATGTGGAAGCACAATGGTTACTCCCATCCCTGGAATTGTACAAGGACAGACTGGATGGGGCTTTGTGCAACATAGTCTAGTGGAACTTGTTGGAACTGATGATCTTTAAGGTCCTGTACAGCTTTAATAATTCCATGATTCTAAGACTATCTTCTAACATGCCACTGGGACTCCTGTGTTTTGTTAGCATTATGTAATTTGCTTCTTGTTAAACCAGATGAGAACTGATCAGTCATTAAGTGTTTGGTTGATAGAAATAATTTTTCTTGTTCCTTTATGTGTGCACATGATGTGTGCACATCATCCTTTATTTGTGATGATGTGATGATGTGAAATATATTAATATGGTTTCAGGGTTTGTTAGTATTTGAAAATAAAATAGATGTAGTAATTTTACTGCATTCCAGAAAGAATGAAATTATACCATTTTACTAACATTGCATATTGCTCATTGAATTATTCATATGTGACTGGTCTTATGATGCCAAATGTCTGCAATGTAAAGGAGAGGAGAGAAAGAGTAATCTGGTGATTTATACTTTATATTCAAATTCAAGTTATTTTGGGGGTGGGGAACACTTATTTTACTAGTATTTCAGACATAATTGAAATTCCTTTGCTTTAATTTTATGCAGCTCTTCTTAACCTTCCCCTGGATCAAACATATTATACAGCTGTTTATGAGGTCCAGACTAAATGGGTTCATTCTTTTATAAATAGAATGAATTGCAACACCCCATTTTTTTCTGCCTCTCCAAAGACATTTAAACTGTTCCATTCAAGTCCTGGGCACTCTTAAAGAAAATTTAGCATGATCCAATAGTGATAATAAAACAAGCCGGCATGATTAGACATGGAATCTTAAGACAAAGTCCTTAAATCAGAATGCCCAGACTGTAGCAAATGATACCTGCAAACCCTTCCTTTCCCCGTGGGTTTCCAGAGTGCAGTTCAACATACTTTTCAATGACAAAGCAGCTTTAAAAGTTTGCTTTTCTAACACTGCTTGCTCAATCCTGCCCCTATGCTAGAATTCATCACTTCTTCAATGTAGCAGTGCAACTTTTTGTAATGCTGCACTGCAAACTGAATAATTGATGTGGATAACAAACCTTGTAGACTCTTTTTATTAATACAGTTCATTTCAAGGATCTGTTCTTCAGTATGGCCTTACAAATGTTTTCAGCAGCACAAAAGAGAGGGTGGTGAATAAGAACAAGCAGCAGGGGGGTCAAGGTCTGTGCATTTTTGTAGGGAGTAAGTACCTCTTAAATTAGCTTAACTTCCAAAGAAAATGCATGTGGAACTTCACTTAGTCTTCCACCTGCTCTCTTCTTCAATACGACTTCTATTCACATTGATCTTCTGTTCCTCCCTTCAGGGAGGACTCACTGTTTAAAGCAAATATCTGGTAGTTGAAAATTCCATTCCCTTCAGCGAAGTGTAATTTCTCAGGTAGGAGGGTCTCATTCAATTCCCAATAGTCCTGCATACACTACCATAAATATCTGCAACCTCCCATTACAGCACAACTCTTCTAATTCATTCTTTTCTTTGTTTGAGATGTAGAGAGAAAGGGAAACCAAGGCAGGCATAACGAACACAAATCCATTCTCACACTCTCCACGCAGTCAGTCCTGCTTCGACTGTAATTAGCAAACGTTTCTTTTGCTTCAAAGGAAACAGATTGCTGAAGAACTGAAATATAAGACTGAAAGACAGTAGATTGAATGAGTAAATTGGAACAATAAATTACATGAGCAATAGCAGTAATCTCTTCAATGTCATGTTAAACCTTACATTTTCTTGATATAATTCCAGCTCCTTTTAACAATTTTTTTTGGAATGCAAATTAGTGCAAATGTAGAAGCACAACAGCCTGGGAAACCCTTTGCATATGAAAGTACAGAGAAAAGACAGCAACTGTAGAAAACTCCTACCTTCCCCCCTCCCCCTCCCAGACTGAACAATTGTTTAAATTAATAAATCTTGGAAAACCTTGCAAGTTGTCCCTTTGCTCTTCTTGTGATGACATTGCAGCACATCAGAGTTGCATTTTCTATTAAATTTATGTGCAATCACAGTACTGTGGCATCAGAGTATTAGAGTGGTTGGGTCTGGAAGGGGTCCCTGGTCCAAGCCCCTCAATAAAGCAGGGCCACCTACAGAGAGCTGCCCAGGACCATGTCCAAGTGATAGAGGGGAGAGATTATCTTCCCATAATTGCTAGCAATAATTTTCCTAATACAGTTGATGATACCATTAGCTTTTTATTGCAAAAGGACACACAGCTAGCTCATGTTCAATTTCCTGTCCTTTATCTCCTTCTCTTAAACTTGTTTTCCACATGGGGAGTCCCTAGCATGTACTGGTGTTGGGGGGTTTTTACTTCCAATGTGCAGGATTTTTGACTTTTTTTGTCATGATGTCAGTCTAATTTTCCAGCCTGTAGAAAACCCTCTGGCTGATAGCATGACATTCCAATGTATCAATAATTCCACTCAGCTGAATGTTATCTATAAAGTACTGATGGTATGCACTGCCCCATAATTCAAATCATTAACAAATATCTTAAAAAGGCCTGACCCTGGGGTATATCAGTGGCCAAAAACTAGACTTTGGATTGCTGATCTAGGCCAGGATGTTCAGGTAGTTTTCAATTTACCTCACTACCTACTCATCCAGCACATACTTCAACCACTTCTCTGTGAGAATGTTATAAAAACAATGTCAAAATCCTTACTGCAGTCCAAGCAGATGATTCCCACTGCTCTTCCCTCAACTACTAGCATAGTCATTTCATTGTAAAAGTTTATCAAGCTGATCAAGCATAATTACTCCTTGGTGAAGCTATGCTGGCTAATCCTGTTTTTCTTTTCTTCTATATGCTGGTAAATTTTCCCCAGGATTAGGTGCTCTATCACATTTACAGAATCACAGAATGTCAGGGATTGGAAGGGACCTCAGGTGAGAGTGACCATCCTAAGTCTTCATTCCTGTCCTTCTTGAAGATAGAAATGTTGTTTTTCTTCAATTTCCAGACAATTTCAGTCATCATGATCAATCAAAATTATTAAATATGTCCTCACTATGACATCTGTCAGATCCCTTAGCACTCATGGAAGCACCCCATTAGATATCATGGATTTACATAATGTTCAGTTTATTTATTGATTGCCTCTCTTGATCCTCTTTGACGGAAGGTTTGTCTTCCTTGTTAAGATTCACGCCATATTTAAAATTTTCTATCTAGTCATAAGCAGTGCTGATGGTGGTACAAGCAGCCTCAGCAGTGCTTCTGGGAGGTTTAACAGGAAAAATAATTCCAATCTACTTCACAGGATATGAAATATTTACATGGGGTTTTCAGTAATTCTTATATTTTCCATAAGGAAATAAATGAGTGCCAAAATGAAACTAGATGTAAACCAAAATATCCTATTTTTGGGTTATTTTCTGTCAGTTTATTTTCAGTTTGCAGTTTCTGATTATTAGGTTATCTGAAAAACTTCCAGAAAGACAAAACAGAGTTCTTCAAAATGGTTTTCCTCTTCTCATTTTTCTTTTCCATTCCCAGAATTCCAGTTCATTGCACAACTGAAGTACCAACATACAGCAGTAGAATATGAAAAATACCCAGTTACAGTACGTAAGTTGCAATTTAGAAGAGTTTTATACCCACATTTCAGAGCTGCTGTTCTTTGAGTGATCAGGAGATTTTTGGTGGAGATTTGCCTGTCAGAAAATGTCACTTTGTTGAAATTACATTGCTTGCTGATTTCAGTGAATCCTGTTTGATAATGAAAGCAAATCTCATTTTCCTGACTTCCTGGCAGCCTGCCTACCTGAGCATCTTGGATTCTAACACAGAAAGACTTCCAAGTTTGGTGTCTAGCTGCCTCCCAGGAAGAATGATGTGAGACAGGACTTGTGAAATTTTCAGGTTCTTTTGATACTTTACATCACAGGCCAATGGTTCAATAATGCAATGTTGGATGTAAGATTTCTGTATGACTATGTCTATTTAACAGCCTCCTCTCCCCCCAGTTTAGTGTCTTACTCTACTAGAAATTCTGAAATATCTCATTCCTTACCCCCCTCAAAAAAAAGGTTTAATAATTGACTGATTTTTCTACTGTTATATTTTTCTTATAGCTTGAGCAGCTTCCATTAAGTCCTTCATTTCTTAGAAAAAAATGTAGCCTTTTGCCACATCCTGTGAAGATTCCGATCAACAAAGATCAGATATAAATTAGAAATAAATAAAGTGTTTCCTATAATAAAATCTGTGCTTTGTATTGTTTTTCATGCAACTTAAAACCTATGTGTATGGGAGAATAATAAAAGAGTTTAAAGCCTGTGTCTGTATAGGATTCAGCTGAGTTTCATATTCAACAGAAAAGTTAATCACTACAGGAAAAAATCGCAACAGAACATTGCTCACCTTTTGTGGTTTTGGTTGGGAGTTTTTTGGGGGGGTCTGGTTTTTGGGGTTTGCTTTAGTTTTTCTTGATTGAAGGAAAATCAAAGGAAAAATAAAATTCCTTTGGGATCTGGCATCACATTTATAGAAGTTCAGTCACATTTCACCTTGAAAGGAATGGAATTTGACTTTTTCTTTCAGTGTAATTCACTGTCTCTGGCAATAATGATTTCCTAGCAGATAGCCGTCAAAAGATTAATAGAATTAAAATCTTTGTAAAATAAGCTTGTTCTCACTGACAGCTAGCTTGTTTTTTCCCCCTTCATTTTGTAAGACAGTAAACAGAAACAAAGCCTGCAGCAATACAAAGAAAGCTAGCACATTAAAGAGGGATTAACTTTGGAGGCTATGACAGATGTAAAGTGCTTTGCACACATTGCTATGTGATGTTCAACATATGTTGTCAATTAAAAATTGCTTAAGAAATATTTAACAAGGCAAAGCTAACATACCCCCAGTTTGCAAGAATATATTGAGTTTATGCATCACTGCTCCTTGTTTTATTTTTTCAGTTCTGCTGTAAGCTGAGGAGAACCTTATTTAACAAGACTCACAACTTATTTATGTTTTAAAGTTGCACTTTTATTCAATCTATTGGAAAGCTGCATCCACTTAATTTTTCAGTAATATGGTGACTGGATGATTTAGCAGGCAGAGGACCAGCTCAGCTAGTTAAAATTAATTTTCTGTAGTGAAGAATCATTCACTACATTTATAAAAACAGCCATCTACCTGCATTCAAGACATACTTTACCCAAATTTTGTGAATGTCAGTTGATAAGATAAATCCTCCTCATAGACATCAAGGCATATGACACAAGCTCCAAAGTTAAACTGCTGTTTCATCATCTACAGTATCTATTGCACCTTAGTCTTTCTTAATCTGTTGTCACTTCATTCTTTTTCATTTTTTCTTTTTATTCTTCTAAAATGATGAGTGTTTATGTCTTCTTCAACCCCTGAATTTCCACTAGATACTATTCTCTGTCTTCTCAAAATATAAGTGCCTATCTACAGAGCTGTAACACAAAGATTACATTCAATAAAAATTCTTGTAGAACTTTAATGCCTCAAGAACTGTTCACAGAAGACATACTCCAAATATTAGGAAATCCCCACAGCACCATTGCTATTCCTGTGTCCACGAATGAACATTTTCCCCTGAGAGAACAGAGGTTTTCAATCACCTCTGAAAAATACTGATTATGATTTTAGAGTATATATGAATTCCTATGTGGATGAAATAGGGAATGAAGAATAGTTCAACAGGAATTTTTAGTCCCCACTGACTCCTGAAGTCTGTAATTCCACTGGTAATAATGTTGCTATCTTGTATCTCTTTTAATGGAATTCTGTTTCCAATTGGAAAATATGAGAGAGTTTAAAAATAAAAGTTATAGTGTTTATTCCAAGAACCTTTGTACTTCTCAAACACATATTGCAGAGGCTGTTGCATACATCATCTGTTGAAAAAATGTCAACCCAACTCCTACCTCCCTTTAAATAAGATATCAAAGTACTCAAGTGGTGTTCAGAAATCTGTGAACTCTCTGCACCCTTAAAATGTGTTATTGATGTGGGAATTCACTCTAAATTGCTGTGATGATGGATGTTTAAGTTGAACTATTAACTAGGAAAAATAAAGTCAAAACTGCAATATAGGGTAATTTAATGGAGGAGTATAGAAAAGAGAGATATCTGTCTCAGTGAGAGAAATAAAAAAATGTAGAAGAGGAACTAAGATTGACTTCTTTTATATATAAAACTGAAACTACTCAGTTCTTGCTCTTTAATCTTCTGCTTCCTACTTTTTTGAATAAATTTTATGGGATTATAAGCATAAATAAAAAATGTGACAAAGGTACCATAGTGATAAAATTTAAACTAAAAACAAATATAGTCAAAGCATATTGCCTCTGTTTTTTAAAAAAATAAAGACTGAGAATGGTAGAACACTTAATGAACTTAATTTTTATTCAAATATATAAAAAATTGTTTTAGTAATAAAAGGAGCAGGTTTTTTGTTGTATTTTATGGATAAATAAATTCCTGTATTTAAAGCCTGATACTGCAAATTGCAGCTTTGTTAGTTGCCTAGATACGTTTCTCAGAATTGTTTGGTTAAGTATAACCTATATGCTCACAAGGTGGATTGAAAACCATGTGGGCTTCCAGGGTCTCAAGGCACAGGAGCTTATTAAGGGAAAAGATAAGAAAACTTAGGAAACTGCATTAGGCATTTCAAACCTTTCTTCATGTCCACACAGGCCTTGCCTAAGGCATCATTACTAGGAAAGGTAGGCTACCGTGAGATTAATCAACTATGTGCAGAGCTCGAATTGACATTCAGGCAAAGAAATGGAAAATACACGAGCTGGCCTCATTGTTGATAGTGAAGTTATGTCCTTGTTGAAGTAATTTAAACTGATTTTTGTGTATTGAAGCTTAACATGAAAGATAGTTATTTCATTTATAAGGAGTAAAGGATTTTTAATATTCTTTAACAATATAAAAGAATAATATTTGCTGGGGATTTATTTTTGTATCAGATTAATGTTTGATATTATGTATTTCAATTTTTCTTATTGCATTCAATTAAATTTATCAACGGTCAGTTTCAAAATAACAAACTCTTCTGTTTGTATATGGGGAAGGCTTTTAAATGTGCCAGTCCATTCCACAGTATTCCCATGATATATTTCCTGCCCTTTTTTCAGATACCAGTTACTTTGTTTTCTAATTGTCTGTTCTGATTTTATCCTGATGAACCAATTTGTCTTTTTTGTTAGATTTTCTTTTTTTTATACTTTTGGGAGCTAACTTGATGCTACCAAGTTTGTTAGGTATTACTGCAAACACTGATGTCAAAACTTCCGAATAAACACATTTCATGAGCAGTCATTTGATGAGTTTTCTATATCAAGGTATGTTAGAAAAGTTTTGCATCTGATTTAAGTGTTGACTAGATTCTGCAGAAATGTGTGTGTATGCCTTGTGAATTGATATTAAACTTTCTGTGTAGCTTTGCAGATCTCTACAACTTCATCATTCACTTTACCTAAGTGCTCTCAAGTAAAGCTATTTCTGCATTTTAACAATGTTTTTAACAATATTTTTATGTGTATATGTTTCAGGAAGTTATATCTTTGTGAGTTTTTTTTCAAGGATACAATAATTTCTTCAGTCCTAGCAAAATTTTTTAAAAATACTTATCCATATGTTAGAATAATTTTATCTCCATTAGCTATGCAAACACAATTTATTACAGTTTTCTTTTATGTGCCACTTTGACTATCTAATGGAAAGTGAAAGTTTGCAGTGGTATGGAACTGGCTGAACAGGTAGTGACAACTGAATTTACACTGAAGAGATTACATGTGAAGGATTTGATGCTGTCAAAGTTATATGTCTAAACATGGGTGATGAGAATACATTTTTTAACCCTTTGGAGAATTTAAATCCAAGTCTTCAACTTGTCTTTACTGAGTCACATCTCATGTGATTTGTGATGGCTATAGAAAGGCATGAAAAATTATAATGTGCAGTGGCCCAGAAGAATAAAAATCAGACTTAGATACAAATATGCATCCAGTTGCTATATACACAACAGTAAATTCCAATACACAAGCAACTGGAAAATATCTAACATGAAAAGGTGTCTGAAATAGAAATTATAAAAGTAGGGACATAACCTTATTTGCTTGATTTCTGTCATTCATAATATTTCTTCTTTCACTGACAGGATTCTTAAAACTTGTCTTTTACTTGCATAAGATTTTGCACAACTCTGTTGCTTATTACTTGTTCCAGTTATTGAATTAGAAAATAAAAACTATATTACCAATTAATCTGATGAATTAACACCCTTTCAAAATACTCAGTCCTTGAGGGAGAAAAATCACTCAGTTTCATTTTAAAATATGTATATTCATTTGTATTCCTGAATTATCTACAATGCAATTTTTATGCTGCTGAACGAAACCACTAGAGGACACAATTTAAAAACTGGAGAAGTATTATCATTAGAATCCGAAGACAAGTAGCATTGAGATAGGTTTCCATCCTTTGACGCAATTGTTATTTTCCATTTCTCATTCAGAAATACATTAATACTCTGAACTTTGGGATTCAGGATAGAACATAAATCTTAGTTTTTAAAAACTTCATTCTATAAACTTGTTCATAAAGTTACTGGTATTAATAATACCACAGTACCTACCTACTTAACATGTAGAGGAAAACCACAGATGCATGAGTGGTCACTGTATGATGGCTGAAGATCTTTATCTAATTCATGGTAGATTCATCATGGAAAGAATACAATAGATTTTGTCATTGAAATTGTGTCAGTATATTAAAAATACCAAGGAATGTTAAAGGGTGTGGAGATGTTGTCTTTACTATTAAATTATTAGGAAGCTTCATGGAATCATTTTAACACATATAGAAACTTACGGTTGATTTCAGGCACCGTGAAGGAGGGAGCACGAGTAAAGAAACTTACTTGTGGCTTTCTACAGTGGAGTGACTACATCAGCAGACAAAGAAGATTGATGGATACCATCTACCTGGATTTCTCCAAGGCCTTCGGTACAGTCCCCCACAACATTCTTCTCTAAGTTGAAGAGATTGATTTGATGGGTGGACTATTCAGTGGATATGAAACTGGCTGGATGATTGCATCCAGAGTGTAGCCATCAATGGCTCCTGTGTCCAGATTGGGAGCAGTGGCGAGTGGTGTCCCTCGTGGATCTGTTCTGGGACTAGTGCTTTTTAATAGCTCTGCAGATGATATAGACGGGGAATTTGAGAGCAGTGTGTCAGTGATTGTGATGATAGAATGCAAGGCAACGGTTTGGAACTAGAGCAAGGCAGATTTAGATTAGAAATTAGGAAGTTCTTCACCATGAGAATGGTGAGGCACTGGAATATGTTACCCAGAGAGGTGGTGGAAGTCTCATCCTTGGAGACATTCAAGAAGAGGCTTGATGAGGCTCTGGCAATTGAATCTAGTGCAAGATGTCCTTGCTTACTGCAGGAGGATAGGACAAGATGACCTTTGATGTCCTTTCTAACTGTTATTCTATGATTCCACGATACTAAGACTCCTAATAGGCAATTTGAACATAGCCATTTTTTCTTGGAAAATAAGAGAACATCACAGTGTGGATATGACCTAATCCACATACAGTGCCTTGGTGTTAGAGAACAATCGTATCGATCTTTAGTTTTCTGAAATTGATGTATATGTGAGATTTAAACTGTACTAATATATTCAGTAGCCTTTACTTGTTTATTATGGAACAGAAATTTGACTTTTAATATCTTTTCTTCCTTCAAGTCCCATGTTTTGTACTTATCTGTTCCTTTTTTTTTCCATTTTCTCTTCTGTTTTTTTCTTCTTTTCTGTGATCTTTCTTTTTTCCCCTTTTCCACCATCTTTTAAAAATAATGATCCCAGTTCAGGCAGGAGCAATGCCCTCTCTCTGTGTTCTGTCACACTCCACCCACTGTTCTCTTCTAATTCATTGTCCCTGCTCTATTATCTCCTCTAAGCTTTTTTATCCACATTGTTTCTTGTCTTTTGCTCACCCCCAGTCAAAATGAAGTTGTGGGATGTTCAGGTCAAATGTTATAAACTGGAAAATTCTGGGTTCCAACTAAGCAGCTACAGATTTAAAAATTAGTTGAGATGACTTTAAGAGAACTTTAAACTTTTGGACATGTTTACTAAGAGAGAAAAAGAAAAGCTGAAAAAGAAAATTTGTAATGATTTTAAGCAGTAAGAAATTAATAATTTTTCATGATTTTAAGATCACTACTTTTTATTTTACTGATTAGAGAAAGGAGGAAAAATTAAATTCATTATATTGAATTGACTTTCTGCTAATAAGTCTTTATTTGCATGGATCTGAAAATAATCATAGCTAAATGCTTAATCAGGATATCAGGAAGTAAATCTGAAATAAAATAGAACTTTTAATTATGAAAAAGTTCAGAGAGAAAACAGAAATATATTAAAATGTAGAGAACCTCATTATTCCTTTCTAGTGCTACAAGCCCAGCTCGAGGAGACTCATTTTCTCTTTATCACAGCAACCCTCCAATGGGATTAAACTTTTTACTTTTCTCCCCTTTTGGATAAGCTTTCCATTACACTTCTATGCTCCCAAGACACTAAATTGTCATTCTGTGTTGACTGACACACAGTCATGATATATTTCTTGTTTCTTTTGAAAATTTAAAGCTTTTTAATTGTTAGCCTTTAAATTTTGATTCAAAACCTGCTTAGATTTACTCTTAATATGTACATAGTATCTTTATATTATGAAACAAAATTTTGCTAAACAGAAAATACTTTAAAATACTTTATTCAAAAAATAACAAATTCGGAAAATAATTTATCTAAGAGGCATATCTTCAGCTGTTTCAAAATGAAACAATGCCATTTATTTTTCTCACATTGTGTTGATTTATTCATTTGTGCATTAAAATAATATCTGTGTATTTATTTGATTTATGTATCCAAAATATGTTGCTTATGTTTACAAAGGATGGTAGCTTAGCCTAGTAATCTGATGAAAATTTTAAAACATGAATAATCATCTGTTCTCCAAATTTTAGTTGACCTAAACATCAGCAAATTACTTTCAGGAGACCATAGACTTGAAAATGTTGAAATCTCTGATTCAGACTTCTCTATTACCATGCAAGGAAAACACTTGTTTCTGTCTAGTGCTTTGCAAGGAACAGGAATGGTCACCTACTGTCATTGCATAGCGTATTTAAGGGAAGAACAAACAGCTTTACTATTTGAAATAAAAGTTCTTTAAACCTGTTGTGTATGCAATGTGATGTAAACTGGAGATAGTGGTAAAACAAACAGCTGTGTGGTCCACAGGCCTGATGAAGCAAAACTGACATACAGGAGGAAGCTTGCTTTGCCACGTAATAAATTCAAAGGAAATATTCTAAAAGGTGTCTCTGATTTATTGACATCAGTTTGCCTTTCTAGACCAGGGTTGGGGGCTTTTAAAATTTTTACCCTGCATCTCCACATGTCATACTAATAGCTGTCAGATCAGAGTCATTATTCTTAGTCTTCTCTTTAAGCTGCTTTAATTATTTCCTTCCTCCTAGATGAGAAGAACTATGTCCTAAAAGTGTCTGCTACTGTCTGTTGCCAAAAAAGGAAGTCCATCCACATGCAAGTGTTTATAAAGGTAAACTGACTGAAAACTTAAATTTCATAGTTAATTCAAGCTCTCTAGGTTATCATACTGATGTTACATTTTAAACTTACAGATTTTTGTGTCCACCACAACAGAGTAGAATCTATGTGCCTTAAGTCTAGCTCAGCATCTTTTTTGATTATTCTGTTCCATTCAGAATGCTGCTGCACATAAAATTTTCTAATCAAAGGTCCAATCCTGTATTATAAATTTAACAACTTGTTAAGTGATTCTTTATGGTTGCTACTTTGTCACTTTTCATCGCTGCTTTTTCACAGAAGTATAAACAAAACATTAGGCAATGGTAGCTCTCTTTTGCTGTGAGGCTTATGACAAAGTAACAAATAAGCAGATGATGTTTTGAGATCTCTGCTGATCATCACAGTTAACATTATCTTGCTGTTTTCTTGTAGTCTGACAGGGTTTTGTCTGTGTCTGTTTTCTCTGTCCTATATCATGATTAGGGAAAGAGTTAGCTTAGTTGTCAGTCTAAGAATTAGGTGGATACCTCTTCTAAGCAAGCTCGCTCTGCTCCATTTTCAGTTGGAATAGGGACAGAAGTAACTGAGAAGGTAGTGTTGAATCATAATTCAGAGCTCATAGAGGGAAAGCAGCTTGGCATACAGAGCAAAGCTTAAGACATAAATTTAGCTTTGGATAGACAAAGGAAGCTGAGATTAGTTGTAATCTTAAACTGTAAATTGGCTGAGATGTGGACCTTTTTTTCTCTTCTGCTTTCATATATAATTTTATACAATGAGATCTAGGTCTATAATCCAACCTAAACTACCTATCAACATGAAAAAGTAACATTACATTGGAAAAAACAGTAAAGTGAAACTCTAAAAAAAGAAAAAAAGGAAATTGTAAAAACAGTATTAGGAATAACTTATGTTTAGGAGAATGAGTGCAGTCATTCCTGTCATTTACTTGTCCTAGGCCACAGTGTTTTAAAACTCGTTAGTATTTAAATTAAAATGACAATAGGTATCTCCTCCCAGAGTACTACAATAATACTTAAATGAATGATTAATTAATAACAAGCTGTCATCAGAAAATCATAGAATGATTGGGTTGGAATCAACAATCTAGTCAAACCCCTCTGCAGTGAGCAGGGGCATCCTGCACTATGTAGGATTATGAAGCCTGGTCTTGAATGTCTTTGGGCAACCTGTTCCACCATCTCATCATCTTCATGGTGAAGAACTTTTTTCCTAATGTCTAGTCTAAACCTACATTGTCCTAGTTTAAAACCATAGTCCCTCCCCAGCTTTCCTGTAGGCTCCCTTCAGGTACTGTAGGAAGCTATGAGGTTGTGTCTTTAAATGTATACTCACTATTATTTCATTTTAAACCATAATGACTGATTTCAGTTACTCTTGTGTTGAATATTTTATGTAGTCAGGTAATGAGAGAGAAAAAACATCTAATGTAGCTGATTACAAATGATGCAACATAATGTAATTTAACAGATGTCACATGCCATTACAGATAAATAAGATTTTTCAACTAAGCCTAACCACTTCCATTGTTATTGGAAGATAACTAGTAAAATTCTAGTATTTTTAAATAAAACTTTTAACTCCATCTGTCAGCAACAATACACATATTGCCATTAATAACTGTCTTCATGGTTCAGACATAATGACATCTGTCACTAAAATATAAAAATGTCTTGATTTTGGTAACATTTCAAGTTATACAATTTTAAAACTCTCTTAAAGATCACTGAAGTCAATATCCTAACAATATATACTCATTTCGTACTGTTAGACTTGGCATTCTAAGCAGCACACAAGTAGAAAATTCAAGCAAAATATTTTGGTTTAAAATAAGAAATATCTATTTTAATTAAAGACAATATGATAGGACAATCTGTTTTATCACTTGTTAAGAAAGACACTTTTTATCTCTATATATATTTTAAGTAGACACCTGCTGATACCTGCTTTATGTAGATGCTGTTGAGGTTTTTTATTGTTTTTTTGCCCCATCTTTCAGTGTATACTGTCACCCAAAATAACTTGTAAGTAGTCTGGGCAACCAAAACAATGGCTAATAGTGGACCATTGTATAAAGTCTACAAGTGGGTAAAAGGGTCAAACCACTTCAGTTTAGCCAGAATATGAACAGTGGAAAAGTGTGGGACATGGAGCTTTAATGCATGATCCAGTTACTGCTTCAAATCTATTATGGATGATTTTTCAATAGCATATATAACAGCTTCCCAGGAACAATATTAAGTTTAGCTGACTTAGACAAGTCTAAAGATCACAGAGTTTTTACTACATTCTTAATACTTCTCTCTCGCAATTTCTCATTCTGTAAAAATAAATTATATTTTCACTCTTATTTTGAGAATTTTATCAGTCTTTTCTCATTTATCAAAAAAAATGCATTCTCTCTGCTTTATATGAAACTTAATATATATACTGGCTGTTGGCAAATATTTACAAGGACAAACACTGATACGGAGTTACGTCAGATATCTACTCATTGAAAAAGGAAAGCATTGTTTTTCTAAAACCGCATGATCTAGACAACTCATCTGAATATATTATATTATTTCACTTCTTTCAAATACTGGTAAGATGTTCCAATAATAGAAATGGACTGAAAGAATGTCATGTTTCACAGTTATGTCTTCTCATTCTGTAAAAATAATTAACATTTTCAATAATTTCAGTAATATATTTTGCCAGCCTTGGTTATTACAACTTTTTTTCTTATTATTTTTAATGTCTAGTGTTGGACTTTTCTACTTATTTTCCTTTTACTATATGTTTTTCAAGATGTTTCATTGGTTCACTTTTTTGCAGGCTTCACAACGAATTCTAAAATCACAAGGTTTTATTGAGATAAACTATTGGTATTTATTCTGAAATATTTTAATCAGAGCATCATTGAATTAGACACAGTGTAAGCAACAAAAAGTTGCTGTTCTTTTAGAGATATTATTCTCAGTTTTCAATGGGATGTTGCAACCAGCTGGAAGGTGGGAAGCAGTTTTATCTTATCAGAAGAGAATCAGCACTTACTTACAATATCCTCCTCCTAAATTCAGGAGTAGACTGATGATATATTGAGTCAAGAGGGAATTTACATTTCACATCAAATTTTTACTTTCATGGGAGAAATCTCACAATTTCTATGATTTTTTTTGCCTACTTTACCTTTTATGTTCAATGTTTTTAAAAGTTCTAGGGCAAAAAGTGCTCTTGCTTTCTTCCCTGGTAGTTTTTTATTAATCTTATTACATATTTGAGCTTGAGTTCAACATGTGGTCTTGATGTGCAGTAACTGGCCTGTAAGGTTAATAGTTCTCTAAAACTGTCACAGTTAATTATGTACATCAGTGTTGCTTTTAAATGTTTTTTGATTTTTGTTTGCCTATTTTGCTATTTCTCCTTTTCCTGTTACAAGCCAGTAATTTTCATCAACTAATTTCTCTTGGATGTCACAACAGAGAAAGGATTCTGAAAGAAGGAAGCTCTAGAAGTCAGAGTCTGAGCAAACTGGGGTAATGAAATTCATTGCAGCAAGAATTTCGGTAACCTTTTTGGGACAGATAAGATACAAGACTGACAATTCTTGTTATCTTTGGCACAGCAGTAGTGTGGTACAAGACAAGAGCTTGGAAAGCTAGGACAAGAGGAATTTTGAACAGTATTGGAGATCTGAAGAACCTTCTTGAATTTCTGTCAGCGAATAGCAAATTCTAGTGCAGAGACTCATCTCATATACAAGTGAGATGAAAGGAACAAACATATTCTTTGCAGCATAATTTTGAATATATTGCAGGTCTTAATCAGCTTTGGAATTTGGAGAAGATATTGTGGGAGATAAAGCAAAAAAAGGAGGGGACAAGACACTAAAATTATTGACTAGATAGAAGATTACAGCGATACACTTTTGGTGTTCAGACACCGATAGGATACATGAGCTGAGAAAGATCAAGGACACCAAATAGGAGGAAAAGGGAAAATGGACAATGATGAGAAAGATCAACATGGGGGTAAAGGTAAGAATGTTAAAGCAAAGATAGCCAAGAATAAGGAGCTATAGATGGTCCATAAGTGAGCATAATCTCACCTAAGCTAAAAAAAGAATTAAAAGTTTCTGAAACCAACTGGGATCATGCTGTCAGGTACGGCGAGGCTGCTGTAGTGTAGACAGTTGTTATTCTGGCAGCACTGGAATCTTCCATGGAAAAGAAATATGTATGAGCAGCTTTTATATTCATCTAGCTACTGATATTTTTCAGAAAGTTATGTATTGATCTAACTGAAATGTTGCCATAATATTTGAATTATGTAGGTGACTATTTATACTCTGCTTTTATACATTCCTTTAGTATTTTTAGGAGTTACTCAAATGAAAACCAATTTGGAAAAAAATATTAATAAAGTCCCTTAATATTGTAAATTAAAGCATAACTTGCCTCATATAGTTATTAAAAATATTTCTATGACTGATAATTTACACTACTAACCTATTTCTGTCATATGGCAATGATAAGGAAACAAAGATATTTTTATCTGACACAGGAAAAGAAAAAATAATGTAGTCAAAGAAGACTATGATCCCAAAATGACAGTTTTTCTAGTTCTGTTCTTTTTATGGAACTTCCTCCAAGTTTCCATAACCATAGAATATTAAAAATGAAGAAACGAAAAAAATTAAAAAAAAAAATCCCATAAAACCTCAAATGCAGATCACATCCTACTACCTTTTAAATAAATATGATAAAGCATGCTAAAATAATTTAAATGGAAGATATTCTCTTAATATCAGTAGAGATACTCACAACACACTGATTTTAATAGAAAGTTAAAATATTGAAGAAACTATATCAGTTAGACATCTGCTATCCTTGCTTCAGCTATACACAATATGCACTGGAAAATATAATTGGTAGCCTTATGACATTAACTCATCTAGTTTTGTTTGTGAATTATGATACCATCATTTCAGACTGACAATCTTCTTTTCCATTTCCCAGAAATGCAGCCATCTGGAAAGTTATTCATAAAGATATGGCCTGTTTTTTTCTTATTCTAGTGAAATCTTTTTTCATGGAAAAACATAATTTTTAATGTCACTAAATGTTTATGAGTATAGAGGAAATTCATGTAATGATTTTGATTGAAAAAACTCTTGCAAAAATAAACAAGAAATTTGTAGATCTTACAGAAAAGGAACAATGATCCCTTTTTTACGGTTTACTTGCAGAATTAGGTTGTTTGCTCACTTTACAAAAGACACAGAAGTTTAAATCTACTCAATTCTCATAGGAAAAAAAACCCCCCAAAACCAACAATGAAACAAAACCAAAATAAACAAGAAGCCAAAAGTGCTGGTCATAACGCCAATAGATTTTCTGGAGTTCCCCTTCTTGTATATGGGAGTGACGTGACCCTTCCTCCAGTCATCCGGGACCTCACCTGACAGCCACGACTTCTCAAATATGATGGAGAGCGGCTTGGCAACCACCTCAGACAACTCCTTCAGGACCCTGGGATGCACGCCATCTGGCCCCATAGACTTGTACTCATTCAGTCTAAGGAGGCACTCTCGGACTTGTTCTGCCCTTACAGTGGGGAGGGATTTACCTCCTTGGTCCCCACATAGAGGTTTGGGGATGCAGGGCTTAGGGACGTGAAAAAGACTAGTATCCTGGCCACCAGTAAAGACCGAGGTGAAGAACTCATTCAGCACCTCAGCTTTCTCTTCATCTGTTGAAGCCAGTTCTCCTTTTAAATTTACCAAAGTAGATACGTCAAACACCACCTTGTCAACAGATGACTCTGAAGATCCAGCAGATATGGACATTAAACTGCACTGGCAGAAAAATAGCTGTGATGTCAAAAAAGGAACTGGGAGGTTATAGGCTCTCAAGAAAGATTAGGAAAAAGCTTTCCAATGACAACAGAATTAAAAGAACACGACAAGGTAGAAGCACAATTCTTCAGTAGGCATTGTTTTGGCTTTGATTTATCTCTGTCATGTGGGAGAACTAAGTATGTCACCTGTACAAAATGGTACACATGCAGCTGAATGTGAACTAGACTGGATTTTAAAGAGATTAATGCCCCAAACAGATACATTTAATCCGGTTTTAAAAGTGCTCACTTCTTTTCCCCAAAACGTTAATGTATTTTTCCTTTCAGTTTGAAAGCTACTCCCATAAAATGTTGGAGCATTTTAGGTTTCTTCAATTGCCCCCAGAAGGTATTATGAGTTGGACATAACTGTCTAAAGCATAAAGCTCTGATGAACTTCATGGAGACTGTTGATGGAATAGTCAGTGCCAGAAAACAAGAAAAAAATACAGGAATCGAACTTTGCTTATTTCTGTTTCAGTTGAACTAACCCTATAGCTGTAGGTATAGTTAATTACTTCACAACACCTCAGGAAAGAAACTGACACAGAGGAACTATTGGAAAAGATATGTTTGTAACAATGTCATGGAGGCTAATAATTACTGGTTATCTCTTTCTGAAGACTGTACTTAATGTCACCATTTAACTCTAGGCTTGCATTTAGATTTTAATGATAACTTCTTAACCTTTGCTTTTTTCTCTATTCTCTCTCTCCCCTTCTCTGCAGACCTAGCTAATGCACCAAAAGCAACATTAATTTAAATAATTTGCCACCTTTTGATAACATCTCTCTAGAATATCTGTAAAATTAAAGCTGTCAAAACTATACACAATTAAAATCTGTAAAATTAATGGGCTGCAATATAGTTAAGGGTTTGTAGTAGGCAGTCCAGATGATCAGGTCAATAGGACATACTATCAAAATGATCATGATGAATAGTGACAGGTAACACTTCAATGCTAAAAAGTCTATTTATTCTGAAAATTATTGCTACCATGAAACAATTCAGTACACAAGGTAGATACTCATGCAGTTGCATTTGAAGACATTTTATTTCTATTAGTATTATGATAGTAAACTCCTCTACTGGAATACAGTGAAATGAAATTTTTTAAATGTTCATCATAGAAATGTGGGCTATGGAGGGCTACCATATATACAGATATTATGATACCTCATAAATTAAAAATTAAATCAGCAGTTCATTTGAAATTGCATGAAAGGGAAGTGATTCAATAAGGAGATAATTCAAGGCAGCCAGCATGGCTTCGCTAAGGGCACGTCCTGCCTGACCAACCTAGTGGCTTTCTACAATGGAGTAACTACATCAGTAGATGTTGGAAGACCAGTGGATATTGTTTACTTGGACTTCTGCAAGGGCTTTGATACTGATGGATGAAAAAGTGAACATGAGCCAACAATGTACATTTACAGTCCAGAAGGCCACCCATATGCTGGGCTGCACCAGAAGAGCCGTGGCCAACAGATCAAGAGAGATGATTCTGCCTCTCTGCTCTGATCTCATGAGTACCTGGAGTACTGCATCTAGCTCTGGAGCTCTCAGTAGAATGAGGCCATGGACCTGTTAGAGAGGAGGACCATCAGGATGATCAGGGGTGTGGAACACCTCTACTATGAGGACAGACTAAAAGAGCTGGGGCTGTTCAGCCTGGAGAAGAGAAAGCTCTGAGGAGATTTCATAGCAGCCTACCAGTACCTGAAGGGGACCTAGAGGAAAGCTAGGGAGGGATTGTTAGCCAAGAAAAGCAGCAATAGGAACAGGGGCAATCATTTTAAACTAGACTAGGGTAGGTCTAGGCTAGACATTAGGAAGAAGCTTTTCACCACAAGAGTGGTGAGGCACTGAAGCAGGTTGTCCAAAGAAGTGGTGGAGGCCCCATACCTGGAAACATTCAAGGTCAGGCTTGATGAGGCTCTGAGCAAGCTGAGCTAGTGCAGGATGTCCCTGCCCACTGCAGGAGGTAGGAAGAGATTGCTTTTGAAGGTTGCTTTCAACCCTATGATTCTATGACTCTGTGATTCCAGGATAAAGGAGAGAACCACAAATTAAACCAGAAAATTGCCATTCAATCATTAAAAACCTGTTTTACTGAGAGAAGATTCCATGGTAAGTATTGATGTTATGTTAGAGTTGCATAAGAAAATAAGTGAAAACAATAACAGTGGAAATAAATTACAGGACATCTATCTATAAGCAACCAAAATTTTGCTTTGCTAGCACATATATGTGAATTCAATACTAGACTACAAATTTTTTAATTTTCTTAAAATTTTATTTGTATTTTTATTAATATAATATTTAAAATTATCCTGTCACTTTTTCTAAATTTATATAAAGTTAATGATTTCTGGAGTTTCCAGTACCTAAGAATTTCTGTAGTTACATTCTTTAATGGCAGAAGTGTCAAAAGAGTGAGTATTAATAATGATAA
>VZTY01022934.1:0-139917 GCA_013400935.1 Turnix velox
GAAAGGAGAAAACCTAAAATTATCTGGTAAGAGGAATAGTTCTCCTTTTTCAGTCCTTAGCCTCCAATGAGTGTTTTTCACAGTGGACATGATTTCTGAAGATTACTCTTTGTGGGAGTTTAATCTTTTTCCAACTTGTGAGAATTAATAAGAAAAATGTTTGTGTAGACTGTTTTGTTAAGTGAAATAAAAGCTAAATGTGGATTAATCTCCATAAGCTAAAAATGTATTAATTTTTCAGAGAAATATTTGTGGACCAGAGGGATTTTTTTCTTTTATAGATTTGGTAGAAACCACAGTTTCTTTGTCTGCTCAGTATCTTCCTTTAATCAAGTAGCAATATGAATCCCTGCTTTTAATTTGCTCTAGAAAGTTTGTCTTGGTATGTAATTTCATTTTTAGTTTTAAGGTTATTGTTATAATTTGTTATGATGCATACAGCTGTAGAGTAAGAGAATTAATTGCATCCTATATTAGGAATGCCTCACTCAATTACAGTTCTGCTGAGACCTTCTTTCTTTTGAGTTTGATAAAATTAATAAAACTTGAAAAGAAAGACTCTGAACGCAGCAGCATTGGAATGGTATTAGAAATTCTGTGTTAGGTCTATAGCAGGACTTAATTCAGCATTCTTGTTGAAGTTCCTCTCTTTTGAAACCTATTCTGTATTCTTTAGGTGCTCCTTTCCAGAGATGACTCACTGTGGTTTCTAATTCACTTGAGGGTTGAAAGTTTTCCTGACTGTCATGTTTCTGTGTCATCCATTTAGTGACACTGAGTAAAATCAATGTACAACAAATACTGGAGTAAGACGGAAGAAAATCATGGACAGACTCATAATCCTACTAGATAATTTCAAGGAGAGTAACTTAGAGATAGAATGATCAAATCATAGAATAGTTTGGGTTGGAAGGGACCTTTAAGATCATCAAGGTCCAACCTGCCTGCCACAGGCATGGACACCTTCACTAGACCAGGTTGCTCAATGCCTCATCCAGCCTGGCCTCGAACACCTCCAGGGAGGGGGCATCCACAACCTCTCTGGGCAACCTGTTCCAATGTTTCACTACTCTCACCATAAAGAATTTCATTCTTATATCCAGCCTGAACCTACCCTCTTCAAATTTACATCCATTATTTCTAGTCCTTGTATCACATAGCCTTTCTGTAGGCCCCCTTAAGGTATTGATAAGCTACTATGAGGTCCTCTCTGAGCCTTTTCTTCACCAGGCTGAACAATCCCATCTCCTTCAGCCTGTCTTCTATGGCAATTGCTCCAGCCCTTTGATCGTCTTTGGGGTCCTCCACTGGACCTGCTCTAACACCTCAATGTCCTTCTTATGTTGAGGTCTCCAGAACTGGAAACAATACTCCAGATGGGGCCAGACCAGAGCCGAGTAGAGGGGCAACAAGATGGTTCTGCTATTATGTTTGTGTGGTTTCTCAGTGACCAAATGTCCTCTTCTAGTGTATGTCAGTCTTTTATTCCATTTTCAATGGCTGCATCTGTTTTCTTAGAGTTGTTCTTTGGGGTTCAGCTGGGTTTATTTGTAAAGCTGGAGTCAGTCTTCACTTCCAGAGCTAGCCCAGTGCTGCTGCTGTGTTCTGTGAAAGCTTCTAGCAGTTTTGCCTTCAAATAATGTCTCAAAGCTCTTTGAAGAACCTGCTGTCTGCAGATGAAATGTTTCAGTTTCTCGTTGCTGCTGATGGTTTGCAGCCATTTAAATTTGGTGTGAAGGGCAAAGCTGCCATAAGCTGACAGTGTTTCAATGCATATCCTTTCATAACAGCTCTTACACTGCCATTAAACTTGATCCTTTATAGAAATTTTTGCAGTATGAACTCATAATTATGCTGATTTATGTACAAAGTAAGGGGAGGTAAAAGGAGGAGAAGTATTTGAGAGCGAAGCTTACAGTTCTGTTTGATGTGTGCGTGTGCTCTGCTTGCTTAACCATCTGAGGGTGAAGCTGTGTTTTTATACATATTCCATTACAATTTTAAATGACTTCATAAACAAAATACTACTAAATGATTGACATGGTGCAGGAATAATTGATTTACAGCTCTCAGCCTGATATTCGGTAATTTTATGGAAGATGACAAATCCCTAGTGGTGTTTAAGTGCAAGTTAATATATTTTACCTTTAGCTATTGAAACCTTGTGGTATGAAAGTATCTTTTTAAAGAACTGCTTTGATTCACAGGAAAAGCTACAACAAAATAGGAACTCAAGACTCGGAGTAGGAGGAATTTAAAGTAGTTGTTGCTCTAATATAAGTTAATTGGACTGTGGCTCCCAAAACGAGCTGCTGTTTCTTGAATGCTAAGAGTTGACTACAGTTTCCATCATTTAACAGATTTCATGTTTTAAAAATGTGCCTTTTGTGATCAGTATAAATAGTTCATGGTTATAAAATCAGAGACGCATTTTAATAAAATAGTTCTGAATGAAATATTGATTCATCAGTTGTTAATTTTGTACCTGAAGAAGTCCTCAGGAAGCAATGCACAACTGTGCAGATAAAATTGCCAGGTCTCAAAATGATGCTAACAGGTCTTTTGTATGTATGGTCTGTTATTCCAGTATTGCTTTCTCATGTCAAAATGTGTGTTGGAACTTGTGTGATCTGTGCAATGGGGCTATGTAGTAGAAGAGCTAATATTTCTCCTGTTTTTAAAATGAGGATGTTTGCTAATTTGT
This sequence comes from Turnix velox, assembly GCA_013400935.1. Classification (NCBI taxonomy): domain Eukaryota; kingdom Metazoa; phylum Chordata; class Aves; order Charadriiformes; family Turnicidae; genus Turnix; species Turnix velox. Next base: position 2,705 of record VZTY01022934.1, read on the forward strand.
TTGTAACTATTTTTCATGTGCTTTTTTGGTAACAAAAAAATGAGGGGAGTTTGGCAACCTTATATCATTTAAATGACTATAAAATTACTTCAAATAGACTAGCCAGGTCTTAAGTTCACACTTGCTGAGTCAGAGAGGTTCAGTTCCTTCCTTTGATATTGTTTAAGGGCTGGGAGCAGAGAAGTAAAAATTTCCCTTTCTTTGCAGTAAATGTGTGGTAGCAATTGAGAAAGCTGTCATCTGCATTAAGTAAAAGGCTTCAACTTCCAGAGGAGTGAAGGGGACAGAGGATGTAGGGATCAGGAGAGCCCAGCATGGCTGCTAGGTTGTGTCTTCTACTTGTTTGTAGAGAATTTCAGGGTGTTCATATTTTGTAGGTGTTGCTTGGAATGATGCCTATGGGATCCTGATTCCACCTGGGTAATGGATCTCTTCCAACAGGGCTTTGAGTTGGAAGGGACCTTATGGATGATCTACTTCCAACCCCCCTCCAATGGGCAAGGACACTCCCACTAGACATCATTGTTCAAAGCACACTGAGGGGTTGGAGGTTGGAACTAGGTCATCTTTAAGGTCCTTTCCAACCCCAACCATTTTATGATTCCACAAGTACTTCTGAAATAATAGATGATGTTTCAGTTTTATTATTGGGACTGTTCATGATGTTAAAACCAGATTTTCTTTTAAGGTAATCCAAGATGAAAGTAAGAATGAATTTCAGGATCCAGGCTTGTTTTTTATTAGGCTGAGGGGCAGGGAGGTGTAAGTTAAGCAGTGAGCTAAAAATTTTGTCAGTGAAATGGTGCTTGCAAGGATTTTTTCATCATTTCCTCAGGTATACAAAAAATGCATTAATTCAGTTCTGAACACAAAATTCCAAAGATTCATGATATGTCCTTTTTTTCTTTGAGGACTGTAGAAGAAAAATTACCAAATTACCCAGAATTAGTCACATCTCCATGGCTGAATACCAACTACTGTTTAAGCTACATCTTGAGAATGCAAACATCTTTATCCTCTTCTTACTGCATCTTTATCTTCAGTAGTTAGCAACTTTGGTAGCATGCACATGTGTATATCTATTTTGAATTTTTAAAATCATAGAACGGTTTGGATTGGAAGGGACCTTAAAGATCATCCAGTTCCAACCCCTGTGCCATAGGCAGGGACACCTTCCACTAGATCAGGTTGCTCATTGCCTCATTCAGCCTGGCCTTAAACACCTCCAGGGAGGGGGCATCCACAACCTCTCTGGGAAACGTACATCAGTCTCTCACCATCCTCATAGGAAAGAACTTCTTTCTAATATCCAGCCGAAATCTTCCCTCCTCAAATTTTCATCCATTACTCCTAGTCCTGCCATCATGTACCCTATTAAAAAGTCTTATCCTAGCCTTTCTTTAAGCCCCCTTAAGGTATTCAAAATCTACTATGAGGTCCCTCCTGAGCCTTCTCCAGGCTGAACAACCCCAACTCCTTCAGCCTGTCTTCATAAGGCAGTTGCTCCAGCCCTCTGATCATCTTCATGGCCTTCATGTGGACCCCCTCCAACAGCTCAATGTCCTTCTCATGTTGAGAACTCCAGAATTGGACACAATACTCAGTTGGGGTCTCAGTTGGGGTACCAGAGCTGAGTAGAGGGGCAAAATCACCTTTTTCCCTGATGAGGGATTTTTGTGATGGGATAAATTGAAAGCACTTTTTAAAGGCAGTGGCTTTGAAGAGGGTGAAATGTGAACCAGCCCAAAAAAGAAACTGTGTAGACTCATTGGAAAAGCTAAAATGCAACATATTTGATTGAGCCACAAGCAGCAGATTGGATACAGTCAGGGGATCAGAAATGGAAACTGTCCAAACTTCTCACTCTGAAATATTAACAGACATTGTGGAGTTCTGTAGGATTCCCCAGAGACTCTTACTTAAAAGAAGATTGCCTGGATGGTTAACAAGGTCATGCATGACTAATTTTCTTCTTTATTAATAGCAAGGAAGAAACCACTGCATTTACCAAAAAAAACCCAAGAGAACCCCAAACCAAAAAATAAATCATAAATAAATCAAACCACTCCCAGACTCACTGTAAAGCTTTCTTCCTTAATACAAAGATAACTTCTCCAGCTTCTGTCCTTGATATCTCTGTAGAAAAATGACTTTTGCTGTTCCTCTGCTCTGGTAGATCTTTGGGAATTTTTTCTACAATTGGAGTGGAAAATTTAAATATGGAGTTCCCATTTTAGATCATCTTTTAACAGAGAGTGTTTTGAAATAAACTTTGATAGGACTAAGTTTTGATTAAAAGGCTGTGTCTGAGTTGAAGTTCTCTGCAATCTTTGGGGAATAGAGGTTATGGAAGTTATAGACCAACTGGAGATGGAGGAGTGAGGAACAAGGGCAACCAAAACTTAGATGTGTTCCTGAAGCAGCCTGTCCTGCCTGTCTCCACACTCTCTATGAATGGCACATTTTTCATGACACTTCCCTCAGGTGCAAAATTATTCCTCCTTCTTCTGTAGGCTACCCAAAGAAGGATCATGGGTGGTCAACTTTTTAAAAACTCCTTGGAAATTGTGACCAAAAGTTTCCTGAAAGGCACATGGACTCACTACAAGAGATATTTATGCCTTATCCAAGTGAAATTAGAATTTCAAGACCTCATGCTGCACATCCCAAATGGAGATTATTCTGCAAACCAAGTGGCAATGTTCCCTGCTTTTGGGAAGTGATGGGTGCACTGCAACAGAAGTATGTGTAGGTTTATCAATAGGCTACAATAATAACTGTCTACTTCTGCTCAATTCAGCAACCACCAAAATAAATAGTGCTAAAGAGATCAGGTTCTAATTGTTTGGATGTGTTGAGTGCCTGAACTCTTTAGAATTTGGACTCACAGCAAGAGTAGTTATAGGAGATGAAATCGACACATGGAGAGGGGATTAAGTTTATTGCCCAGGATAATACAGCAGGTCAATAGCTGAGCTCACAGTAGGATTTCTGAAAGGATTTAAATTTTGGAGAAGATTCTCTACAGAGAGGAACTCTTAGCTCCCTGGCTTGCTTAAAATAAAAGGAACAATGTGAGTTTACTGAACTTGGGTATATAAAGTAGTGTTTAAAAAATAAAGCATCTTTTAAAATGACCAGAGCTTTTTAATCTGAAAGGGGTAAATTGAGAACTGAGGGCTAGCCAGACAGATTGACATGAACAACAAAGCACAAACTGCTTTGCACTTTAAAAATGCTGAACTAATGAAACTGGGTAGCAATGGATTTGACAGATACTTCATCCCTAGACATTTTCAGAAAAGACTGAAAACATTTTGTGGAAGACAGGCATTAGCTTTGCTCTACTTACTTTGCTGGACAGGAAAGTTCGCAGTGTGCTATTGCCCTTCCCTTATCATAATTGGGTTGTTCTTGTACTTCAGAAATCAATTTTAAGATCTAAATGCACAGGAAATCTTCAGTTATGCCCAGTACATTTCCAGGACCTAAGCCCTTACAAGGAAATTACTCAAACATGAATACTCTTGTATTGGAAAAATAAATAATAAAACTTTTTAATTATTGTCAGGGTTTTTTCTGAAAGAACCAAATATAAATGCTTTTTTAAATGACCCTGCACTTTCTGTTTCATCTGGGCTAAAAGAGGAACAACGAAGCCACTACAATAGAAGGCAGGCCGAGTCCAGGAAATACCGGAAAGCATGCATGGATGTCTGAAAGAGTGAGGTTTTAAAAGGTTTGCTTAACATCTTTTATGTCAAAATCATATCTAAAATGTGAGAACTCCACAGGTGATTAAATTTAATGCACTGCAGCAAATGTAGAAAAATCTCACTGCACTAGAATGTGATTATTCAGAGGGGAGTTTTGAAGTTGTGTCTATTCCTGTAGTGCCACTTCAGGCTGGTGGACACTGCTGTCTGACTTTTCAGGAACAGCAATAATAGTAGTGGCTATTTTTGCCATTTCCTTTTCTGTAATTGCTGTGTTCAAGATGTTACGTTCTGATCTATCCCTTTCATGGACTGCAGGTTGCCTGGTAGCACGTGTCATTCTACTAAATTCTATTTCTCCTGATTTCCCTTTTTACATTTAAACACGTAGCATGGACTGTAGCAGCTTTCTGTTGTGTTTTTCTTCTAGCAGAGTGTTTTGTAGCTGGTATCTGAGGAGTCTCAGAGTTGCTGTGTGTTTGTTATGGCTAAAGCTGCAGAGGAAGTCCAAGTGAATCACAGATAATTGTAGTCCTCAGGATAGCCATTTTGCTAAAAGAATTAGGTCCATTAATCTTTCTAATCTGATAATTAAACAGAGGATAAAACATCATCAGAGCAAGACAAAAACTACGCTGAAAAAAAACCCCCAACACTATTAAATGATATCTAAAGATCATATTGTAGTATTATCTAAAGGAAAAAAACAATAGATCCAAAGAGAGAACATTCCAATTATGTTTTCTTCTGGAAATAAATGTGCTGGTTTCTCTGGCAATTTTTTAGAAAGGAATAGAAGATAGCATTGAGGATTAGATTTTTTTTTCTGTCTAATTTTGAAGTATTTTGGGATACTTAGTCAAGAAACTTAAACTGGTGCTATTTTAAAATATACTTTTTTTTTGAGGGATTGTACAATTGAACGTATCTATCATGAATAATTTTATGTATTTGGAGCTGTCACATTTACTAGCAAGGTTTTTAACACTGTTTTTTTGTAATAATTAGAAATAATTTTATAAATATTTAGAAATAACCTTTTCCTTTAGGAGACAAGGGTGATCTTGCTATTTAGATATCACATAGAGACTTGAAAGTTGCTTCCATTTTCCAGTCTGTTATAAGCATCCTGACAGATTCCAGTGTGGAAAAGGGGATGGACAGGGGAGTCAAGGGGCTGAGGTCCAGATAAAGCATCATTCTGTGTGTGCTTTTAGACTGAAACTTAATTTTTAGCGTAACTCAACCCAAGTCTCCGAATCTCTGCAATCCTTGGCAGGCTGTAAATAGGAGAGCTATTTCCAGGAAGGAAACTTTTGTTTAAATACCTGGTGCCAATTCAGTTTTACTATTGTGATTTGTATATCGTGCAATGCTTGTTTATTGTAGCGTCAGTGTTTGTTGTAAAGCAGCTCAGGTTACAAATACATATGTGACAGGACATAGAGAATATTTGTGCAGAACATACTTTTTCCTTCCATCCTCATAACCCATGAGAAGAATGTTTATTTGAAGTGCTTGAAGCTTGTATATTCATGCTTTCATCTTGGTGCTTACTGGAGAATTATTTATTTTTTTTAAACTAGGAAATAAAGATGTTTGCATTATGTTTGCAATCTCTTCCCCTTTCTATAACCAAATATAGGTCATTCTATAGAGTAACTAGTGTTTTTACTTCCATTTCTAGCTTGTTCCCTCAGAAATAAAAAGGTATCTATGGTGAATCCAAACAGAAAAGTAGGAGGCTTGCTTTTAAAAAATTAAATTTAAGTTATTCCAAATGATTGAGGATTATAAGGATATTTAAACAAAGACCTCTTATTTAAAAAAAATTACAAGCTTGCAGTTTCCAGCGCTAATAAAGCCACTTAAGTTATCCTTGTTTTGATGTCTTGATTTAAAAGCTGATTTAAACTTTTCTATTAACTTTTAAATGCTTGTTAGGGTTAAAAAAACACCCTGTCTTTTGACACAGCAAGGCAGCTGAAATAATAGTACAGGGAATTCTAAGAGTTAAGAATGAAGGTAAAAGAATTAGATCGTGGCTCTTTTTCAGAATTAAAATTTTGCATTTTGCAGAGGAATTATTTCCTTTCCTTTGGTTTGTGACTTCATGTCATTTCTGAGCCATCTATGTGATTTTTGTCTCCATATGCTCCTATGATTGGGTCTCTTCCCCAGATCCTTTCATTCTTCTCTTTCATTTGTGTTTTTTACATGAAGATACTTCTATGCCTGTGTTATGGTGTTTAATCAACTTTTTAAAGTTGACAAGAAGTAGTGTTCTTTGTTTCTTGCCTGCTGGTAGTCCCTTGAGCTGCTTCTGTTTGTCACAACCTCAGAGCATTTTGGTATCTGAGTAGTTCAAGTTCAGCCCTTGGATGTTCTTCTGCAGCCATGGGTGACAAGGTGAGACTTGAAAACTCAAGCCTGTCACTCCAGTGGTGTTCAGCAGTGCTGGCAGGTTGATTTTCAGCCAAAATTTCTCAAAGAAGGTGAACTGCAAAATAAAACAAGGACTTTGCCACCCTAAAGGACCAATTTTGCACAGAAAGAGGAGCATCTTGGATGGTGAAGAATTTTCAGACAACTCTTCGTAGCTTCTAGGGATGCTTCCTGTTCATTTTTTTAGAAACATGAGGGAAAGAGGTTAGTGATTCATAGGCAGTTGTTTGGATCAAAGAGGCTTCTTGGGCACACCTCCAGCCTGAGGGGTGGGGCAGGAAGTGGAAATCTCATTCATATTAAAATCAAATTGGTGAAGTGGAAGAGTAAGAATTTACCAGTTGGAGTTTTTTCTCCCTCTGCTGCTGAACTCTGGCTTGCAGCTGATGTCAAACATCAATAAACTACTTTAGAGTAGCAATGAGTATCACTGAAGTGTAGTTTGTCCATTTGCAGCATATTAAATCAAGCCTTTTCCATCCTAATGGAGGATTAATTTCTATTGTGAATACAAATGGAGGACATATTTAATGTGGTAACCTTTCAGATGAGAAAAGCCTTTTGACATTCTTCCCAGGGAGTTGAATTGAAGTCAAACTCACTATCAGTAGCTGTTTTAATTTTTTAAACTTTTTTTAACAAAAAACTTAGGCTAGATGCAAGTTTTCTTGCTGGCTGGAACAAAGCCAGCACAGCTTTACTTATGACTGAACCAAAGCTTTCTCCTAACTGGCTAATTGATGACTGTAATGGGGCCCTCTTTTGAAAGATACTCAAAAGTGTTGCACAGGAATATTTCAAAGACTGAAAATGGTAACCTCTTACATGACAAGACTGAGATCAGGGCTGAAGTCTCTGCCTCTTTTCTATGAGGTAAATTTATTTTCTGATATTCCCTGGGAAGCTCTTCCCACTGATGTACTTCAGCCAGGGTGTCATCAGTATTTCTAACTTTTGATTTCAAATACAAGTGGTTTATAGGGAAGTTCCAGAGTTTGTCCTTTTTTTTGAAGGACTAGAGTAGAATTAACAAATGACAAATTGAAGGGCAACTTCACACCACCTACATATCACCATTTGCTAGCACTTATTTACATCCTGCCTTATGTCATTTAAGAGAGCTTCAACTTTTTGTTGCCTCAGTCTTAGATCTTCCAGCTGTTTATCTCCCTGATTTTTGAGGTCTAAAAGTCAGCACAGCTATTTCCTTTATTCTTGGTGCAGAGATGCTATGCTGTTATAAGCTGTTTTGAGTTTCCCAGAGTGTACCTGGCAGGAGGAGAGTGTTTTGACCATAAAGAGAAGAAAGATACCATATGCTTGGTGGGAAATGGATAGTGTTGCTTTGATATCTCAATCTATAAAACTTTACACAGGAAGTCTTACTTATGGAAATTACTTAAGGAAAAAAACGTATGCATTAAATCAGAACTGTTGTATATGACCAAGAAGGGCAGCAATCAATCCTAATGTCCTCTAGTTATCCATGTACTTAGTGTTATGCAGCTAACTTTGTCATGATGATTGTCCAAAGTGTTGCAAAGGTGTCTACTACGAGGAAATATTATTGCCATTTAGGAGAAATGCCAATTATTTGTGCAGTTTCAGGATGATTCCTGAAACTGAACCAATGTGCCAACTATGAGTTTGGCTTATGCATATCTGAAATTGTACTCCAGTAAAATAATGTGACAGTATTAGTCAAATTATAACATGAATTAATTTGCTAACTATGATGTGCTTGCAGTCCTGATCCTATTCTTAAGTAGCCTTTTCCCTTCTGGCTGTAGTTTTGTAGCATGACATTAAAAGAAGTCCATAAGTCAAGACAATAAATGTGTTTTAAATATTCTGTTACAGCTAATTTTTTCCCTATGGTTTGGAGGGTGCCACTACTCTAGTGCATTAAAGAATAGAGTTTTGAAAAGCATTGCAATGAAATTACAGGTCAGGTCTTGCCACATGATGCAATTCCTTTGTTCTTAAAGAACCATCTGCTTGGGAGAAGCAATTGTGCTCTGAAGAGTTTCTTTTCTTTCTTGTAATACCTTTAGCAGATGTTTCAAGTGAATGGCTTTATGCAGACTGCTGTTTTGTAGGTGATTTTACTGTCCTCTGCCTCAAGAAGTCATTGAGTGTTGTTCAGCCAAACCCAGATACCATGCCTTGTATTTCAGGTTATCTCTGGGCTTCTGTAGGTTCTTTGTACTTTTATCTTCATTACTGTGACTAAAATAATGCAACCTCTGTTTCTAGTGTGGATACAGTTATACTACAGTGGAAATGTGCTGTGTAACTTTGTCTTATTCCCATGCCTTCAAAAGATTTATTAATAGAAGACATTAATATTATTGGAATACTAGTATTGAGTTAATTACAGTAACAAACAACACAGACACATGCTTGAGACACTCATAGTGATATGAGTCTCTCCCTATTGACCTGCTCAAGCACAGAATGCCCTGAATGGTTAGTCTAGAATGCCTTCTCTGAGTTATTGACTTCTTTTTCCACCTGTGAAGATGTTTCATGTTTATTTACTTCCTCCTCTCACGAATTCAGACTGTAGGTATTTAGAAATCATGATCAGTTTCAGTATGTAACTGTTTAACAGCAGGGGTAGAACTTTTTAATAAGATATGATGATGGGAGGACTAGAAATAATGGATGTAAATTGGAAGGGGGTAGATTCAGGCTAAACTTAAGAAAGAAATTCTTTATGTTGAGGGTAGTGAAGCACTGGAACAGGTTGCCCAGAGAGGTTGTGGATGTCCTCTCTCTGGAGGTGTTTAAGGCCAGGCTGGACAAGTCACTGAGCAATCTTATCTATTGGGGGTTGGAACTTGATGATCTTTAAGGTCCTTGTGCTGTTCATACTCTTCACCATCTGAAGCTTTCAAGAAAGGAAGGGTAATCTCTTCCTTCAGCTCAGGGACTCAGAAATCTAGTTTCATGCACTGACCCTGCTGTGGTCATGCTGCTTGATGCCTCTGCAGCCATTTGTGTTGCTCTGCAGTCTTGTTGGATGTAAATACAGCCATCTGTCCAAATCCATTTTTTGGACTCTGCCAGAAAATGATGGTAAAGTCTCAGTACAGTGGTCCATAAAAGTTGTTCTTCCTTATAAAGCACAAAACGGTGTGTGACTTCTGTGTGTACAAGTGTGCATCCTTGTGTATCAATACATTGAGTGTCATTTGAGTGTCACCATGCAATCAAAAATGTTCCTCCATTGGTGCCTGGGACACCTTAGCTGCAGTAGATTGTGGGCTATCAAAGCAGGCACTGAGCTTGTTCAGGATGCTGCAATTGAGTATCAGTATATGCTGCATTAGGTAATGGAAGGATTCTTGTTTTAGGATTGATTTCTGAATACTGTGGTTATTTCAGCTGAACTTTGTTTTTCCCTGCTGCTTCTGTTCTGTATTACGTCTGTACATGTGTCTGGCACTGGAAAGTGTTTGATCTTTTCTGTAGGTCATGCAAGATGTTTGATGTATTTCTGTTGACTTTTGAGTATGAGTAAATAAATGATAGAATCCCCCGTGGCCAAAACTTCTTAACTTTTATGTATATCATTGTGGTCAATTACAATGTGGCAAGCTGTGTTGTGTTTCTCTGTAATTATAATAATCAAATATGTAACGTTTATAATGAAAGGCAGATTTGTGAACTTTGTGTCAGTGCACAGGCTCTGAAAGGGACCTGCTTTCTTTGGCCAGAAGAGGAAGAAGCTGTGGGGTGTGAGGAGGGGAAAAATCATGGAGGCAAACTGAGATCCTAGGGGAGTTTTCTCAAAGTATTTCCTTTAAAATTTAAGTTTAACTCCCATAATTAACAATGTCATATGTGAAATCTCTTAATTTTCAGATACTACTAAGTCAAATTTTCTTAGCTGTTTTGGTGACATTGTGGAGCCAATTCTAAAAATACCCATTTTCATTGAGGGTGTTTAAGTTCAGGCTGGACAAGGCACTGAGCAACCTCGTCTAGTGGGAGATGTCCCTGCCCATGGCGGGGGGGGGGAGTTGGAACTAGATGATCTTGAAGGTCCCTTCTAACCCAAACAATTCTATGATCCTGTGAATGATTGTGGGTTTGAAAGTTTTCAAAACACTTGGACTAGAGTAAATTTGACTACACTGAAAAGTGTCACTGTAATTGTTTTATCTTCTATTTGATATCTTTAAATGGGTACTCTAGTAGCTACTTAAATTGAAGGAAAAAAAACTTTGGTTGAAGAACAAAAGCCCAGCAATGACTCTGTCTCCAGTCATTCTCTATTAAATTATAACTATTCTGATTTTCTTACACATTTTCGTGGAAATAACATTTCATCCGAATTGGAGAAATAAATACCACTTGAAACAGCAGATGTAGCTTTACTGACATCAATTCTTTAAGCACACAGTCCCTTCTCTCCTCCATTCAGTAAAGTTTTATGGTCAGAGAAACTTTCTGTTACGTTTTGCTCTATAAGGGTTAATACAAAATGACTTCTGAAGTCCTACATGGCTCAAATAACCATCTGCAGTGATTGATCACGTGCTTGGAGGTTTATGCTTTAAGCTATCCAAATATCAGATAATCCTAGGACATAACAACAAGAGGTGCAAAGAAAGATTTATGGTTTAACTGTTTCTGTCTCTGCTGCTTGTGCAGTCCATTCAGATTTACACCGTTGGCAAAATCCTAAACAGCTTTGTGGTGAAAGGAGTTTTGCTGTATTTCACATACTTCCTCACTAAGGAACATCAGAGTAAATCTTGCTCAGCCTTTTTGTGGTTAGGAAGTTCAGGTATGGAAAATGCATTTGTCTAGTCATTGGTTATTTCAGACCTGAGATTTATGTCAATGACTACCCTTAAATTTCTCTCAAGAGACAAGATGGGCATAAAATGAGTATGGTGTACCTAATCTTAGGTGACATTCTTATGTTAGAGCAGGGGTGGCTGATAGACACTGTTATGATGATTGAACTCTTGATGGTTGAACTCTGCACAGGAAAACTTCCCTTGTGTGTGTTTAAAAGTGAAATAATTTCTATGGTAAAGGCACTTAAAAGTCTGATAGCTTCTATTTGAGGCCACTTGGAAAAAATTCCACTGAGTTCAAAACACTGGAGATCACTGGAAGGTACAGAAATGTGAGGACTGGATATAAGAAATAAGTTCTTTACTGTGAAGGTGGGTGAGACACTGGAACAGGTTGTGGATGCCCCCTTCCTGGTGGTGTTTAAGGTCAGGCTGGATGAGGCATTGAGCAACCTGGTCTTGTGAAAGGTGTCCCTGCTTATGTCAGGGGGGTTGGAACTACATGATCTTGAAGGTCCTTCCAAGCCAAACTATTCTGTGATTCTATGATTAAATGAAAACCCATAGTAATGGGGGATTGGGACACTGAAGATAGTTGTATATTACTTGCTTCAGCTCTCTCCAAAGGGTGGAATTTATTAGCTATCAGCTAGAATGGAAAAAAAGCACCCTCAAATTCCACCCCTGAGTTGGTGAAGCGATTCAGGTTGTGCTGTGGTCAAAAACATCAAATCTTTGGATTTAAACATGAAATATTGGCGCAACTCAATTAATTGTGTTGTATATCTGTTCTTCCTCATCCCTGAGATTAGACAGTCATGTAGTTTCCTTAGGTTCAGAGTCCAAGGGAGTTTTGTCTGAGCTTCATGTTCTAGAGATTGGGAATTACGCTTGCACCTGAGAGTAAGAAAATTGTCAGCTTGTAGTTGAGCTTAGGGCTCAGTTTTTATAAGAAAACTTAGGAGTTTCAAAGAACTAACTTTGAGGAAAGGATGGATGAACTATTTTCACAGTCTTCTGCACAGTTTGATGAATTTTTGCATCCGTCTAGAATTGCCTAAGAATTGCGATTGGAAATGCTGCAGAGAAATATTGAAGCAATTTTTTTGTTTGATGTTGTTCTCACTGGCTTGTATTAATTGAATGGAAAAGAAAGGAAATTGCCTTCTAGATATGTATCATTAAATTCGCTTTAAAAAAGAAGTAGTACTTGAATGTATCTAATGTTGCAGAAGACAGAATGTGCATAGCTTGAAAAAGTGAAGCTTAAGTGAGGAACAGGAGAAATGGTCCAGTGGGCAGTCTGGGCCTCCAGAGTCCAGAGTTCAGTTGTGTTTAACTGTGCTTCTTAGATGACTTTCTGGGAAGTCATTTATCTAGCTTGTGCCTTTGGGAGTATCTCGTTTTACAGATGGGGAACTGTCTCAGAAGGGTGTTGAAAATAAAATCCATTAATGACTGTGAAACTATATAAATGCCTTCAATATGCTGAAACTTGGCCATGGTTTCAACATGGGTTTTTTCCTCTCTGCAAGTATGTCTGGTTTTTTGGATGATTGCCTTTTGTTCCCTAAAACAGGCTACTAATATGCTTTATTCATCCCTGCAGTTTTTCCAAGATCTGTGCTGCTTTCCAGCAGTCACTGTACTCATCTCAATAATGGATTGTTTTAACAATCTAGAAATTGTTTGAAGGGCCTTTACAATTAATGTTACTTCCTTTTGCTAAAACTCTGTAATAAAGCAGAGGTTTTAGTGATAGCATGGGCCAGTAATAGGTTATTTTACTATATATCTCGCTTAAAGAAAAGCTGCTCTTGTATCAGCTTCTCTGTACCATCCCTGCTTTGCATCTTGCCTTGTTCCTCGTTGTCCTTTTAAAAAGTCATATTTTTTTTAGATATGTTCTCATGGTGTCTTTCTGCATGCATAAATGCTTGGCTGCGTTTGGAGTGAAGTATTTTTAGTCAAGGAGAAGAGTCGGAATAAGAACCACTGTTATCCCATTTCCGTTGCATTCAAGGATGTCTGTTAGATCCAGCTGAATCTGGCCAGTCTTTCTGCTTCTGGTTACGTGTGGCTAAGGGCATTTCACGTGTCATTTCACGGTATTTGGTGAAAAATTCATGGAAAACTTAAACTGTACCATATAAAATGACATTGCCTAGTTTCCATCTTCTTCTGAGTGTGATTTAATGTGCAGATTGAAAGAAAAGGCGTGTAGTTTAACTGCTGTGGAGGAATTTATACTATTACATTTCTAGTCATTAAATTAGAGATGTTTTGTGCAAAACTGGAATTGAATCAGTCCTTTTCATTCCATACTTGTATCAAAATATGCAAAGGCTTGACATCAAAAGGATTCCTATCAATTTAGGGGATTCTGCTTTTTAGGGTGTTCCTTTTCTATGTGTGGCTGCTGGCTTTTGGCTAATTCGTGTCACTGATGAGATTGTCAGCACAGGTACTTGCTAAAATGAAATGTGGAAATTCTATAAATCTAAAATTAAGACCTTTTCATTCTGATTGATGTTGGAACATTCCAAGACTGAAACATAGAGTCTTTGTGGAGGAGGCTCCCTTTTATAAATACTTTATTCTGCCTAGAGCATCAGCAGAATTTCTGAATCAAAAATCAGTGAGCAGCATTTCTGATAAATTGTATATGAAGATAGTCTGCTTGACGGGTAATGGAAACTTAGTTTCAGTGCTCCAGTCTTTTTCCTTAGTTGCTTCCAACCCTATTTGTACTTAAATGGGCTGAACAAAAGCTGTGTGATGGTGTGTACCAACTCTTCCAGATGCCTGGCTCTTCTGCAAGGGTGGTGTTGAGGGTTTTGTAACTGTGTGTGCACAGTGGGATTTGAACTGCATAAAGTATTTTACTGAAAGCTTAACCAAACAGAATATAGTGCTGATACAAACAGAGCATTAGACATGCCTGTCTTTAATACAACCATCTGTTGAGTGCTATAGCAGTTTTTCAAAAGCCTCCCTCAGAATAGGCATCAAAGTCTATTCATGCACCTGTGCCTCTGATCTTCTAAGTTATTTTTTTTTATTTAAGAACTGCAAAGGGGGTGATATTTCAAGAGCAGTGTCTTTATTTTAAAACAACAGCAAAAAAAATACAAAACAAACAAAAAACTCTCTGACAAAATTCATGTCGCCACATCTGAAATCATTAAAAATGGCTTCACTGAATATTCAACACTTGATTTATGGAAAAACACTCAACCATGCTTTCGTTTTCCTCTCCTCAGAGTAACCCCTGGCCTTGCTGACACCTATTTCCTGCCTTGTGTTATTTACAATGCAGCTGCTGAGGTCATTGTCTTGATCTTTTGGTTGGGTGACATCAGCCAGACCTGTAAAATCCTCTACCACTTTACTCTTGAAACACACAGAAGGGTTTCTATGTGAAGCTGGTTCATGGAGGGAGAAGCTTGTAATCCCCATGTATTCAACAGCTGTGGCCCAAAGGAGGGAAGCAGCAGAGGTGTCCCTCTTGGAAAGTTCCTCTTGGGTGATGAAAGAAACTTGGAAACAGAAACGGTGGCCTCATGGAGCTGCTGAGTGAATGCAGACAGGCAAAGCCTGGCAGGGCCAGGTCCTTCCTTTCCTCAGTCACTAATTTGTGAAGACCAACAGATTGGTCTCCCAAATTATTACTGTGAGATGGAGATCTGACTATCATAATGGTGGTCTAGTCCATATCCTGAAGCCTCTGGTGTCTTAGGAGGCATCTGAGTGCCTTTTGCTGACAATAAGGAGGCATGGTCAAGCCTCCCCTGGCACAGAGTAGGTGGAGAGTCATGGTGGGGTGGGAGGTGTCCTCTTTCCAGACACAAGCCCTGTGTGTGGTTGCCTCGGCATTACAGAAGGACTTTTTAATAGGATATGTGATGGCAGGACAAGGAGTAATGGATGTAAATTAGAAGAGGGGAGATTCAGGCTGGATATAAGAAAGAAATTCTCTACTGTGAGAGTGGTAAGACACTGGAAGAGGTTGCCCAGAGAGTTTGTGGCTGCCCCTCCCTGGAGGTGTTCAAGGCCAGGCTGGATGAGGCACTGAGCAACTTGATCTAGTGTCCCTGCCTGTGGCAGGGGAGGTGGAACTAGATGGTCTTTAAGGTCCCTTCTGACCCAAATTATTCTATGATTCTATCAAGAAAGTTGTGGGGTTGCTGCTTGTGGAGAGCAGGGTTTGGCTGAACTCCAGCAATGAGACACCACTCACCACTTCTGGTCACTCTGACATCAAGAGGTCCCATAGTCCTGCTGCTGTTTCACCTGGGAGGGACCCTTTGGGCACTTCTCTACTTTTCCATTTTTCTCACCTGCTCTGTCTAGTTTGATAGGTGGGCGGCCTGATGGCGTCATATCCCCTGTGGATGTCGGTGCACAGGGGACACCAACAAGTCCCAGTGTCTCTGGCCACTGGGGCTCCCCCACCATGCCCAGTTGCCCACATGAGTCCACAGAAGAGAAGGTCCCCATCTCCCCACTGCCCTGGGCCCTGTTGAATTGGTCCTACACCCTGGCCTAGGCCTGACTGGGCGCCATCGCTTGGGAGGTTCCTGCTTGGGACACGGGATGGGCCTCGGCGCATAAGGCCGCTTGAGGCACCCTGGCAGTGGATGTGGAAATCTGTCTGCTTTACTTACTAAAACAGAGCATACATATATTATTATTATTATTGGGGTGTTTAGAAGGGGCATAGTCAGTAGGTGGTGACAGGTTCTCCTCCCCCTCTACTTTGCCCTGGTGAGATCACATCTGGAGCATTGTGTCCATTTTTGGGGCCCTCAGTTGAAGAAGGACAGGGAACTGCTTGAGAGAGTCCAGCACAGAGCCACAAAGATGATGAAGGGATTGGAGCATCTCCCTTACAAGGAATGGCTGAGGGAACTGGGCCTCCAAGCTAACTTGGAGGACACAGAGGGCTGACCTCATTCATGTCTATAAATATGTAAAGGGTGAGTGTTGTGAGGATGGAGCCAGGCTCTTCTCAGTGATCTTCAAGGATAGGACTCGGGGCAATGGGTGCAAACTGGAACACAGGAGGTTCAACAGAAATACAATACAAAACTTTTTCACAGTGAGGGTGACAGAACAGTGGCACAGGCTGCCCAGAGAGGGTGTGGGGTCTCCTCCTCTGGAGACATTAAAAATCTGTCTGTATGAGTTCCTGTGTGGTCTGGTTTGGGTGTTCCTGCTCTGGCAGGGGGATTGGACTAGATGATCTCTTGAGGTCCCTTCCAATCCCTGACATTCTGTGATTCTGTGATATAGTATTAACACAAACCTTGTCACTCCACTCAGTCTCTGAAATCAGGTGACAAGAGCTGTGGATTATATGGTGTTCTGGTGACAGTTCAATTTTTGATAGATAGGAGGCTGCAAAAATTGTCTGCAGTATGTGGGGCTGCATTAAGATACTGAAATTCAACAGTATTTACAGTTACTGATTTCATGTGTGGTAAAATAAAGGATTATTTGGAAGAGCTGCTCATTGCAGTGCCTAAACATGGAGGAATTTATTCCCTGTGAAATTTTGAAGCAAAGCAGCTTGATACTGAGAACCTGTGTATTATGCTGAGTGCAAGCAATATCCACAAGAGCAAAGACTTCTTAAAATCTACCAGGATGGTGCAGAAATAAACAAATTTTAGACTTTGCAAATAAGAGGATAAAGCATGTATTTCTTTCTCCTGGTGGGAATACAAAAGGCTTATTATAAACACGCATTAACTGCCTTTACAAGCTGTGTGTGTTCCTTTACCCCATTCGGTGACCAGTGCTCATCTGTCTTGCTGGGACATCAATGCTTGACAGTGTTGTTTTACTAATTTGCATAGCTGGACTTGGTATAAATTAAGTATAAAGTAAGAAAGTTACTCATTACAACTACTTTTAAACATTCTTCCCTGACTCCTTGGAAAAAGTGGTGAAATGTATAACAAAACAATGCTTTAAGCTTTTGATTTGTGAAATTCATTTGCTTTAAGCTTTCAAAGTGCAAAGGGCACACACTTCTTAAATTGAGTGAAGGTGGAAAGTCCTCAACACCTCTATGCAAAAGGAGGCTTGCTTGATGTCCTGCCCACACCTTGGCTTCATAAGGTTTGGGAACTTCTTGTTTCCTGCATGTGCAGTCACTTGCTTTGGGAGCCATAGTAAGTTTTCTTCTAATTCTCTTCTTGATTGCAGATTGACTTGGAGCCAGAAGGCAGAGTGTATGTCATCATAGACCTTTCAGGATCATCAGGTGAAGGTAGGGACTTTCACTATTTTGTCTTATTTTTTCATGAATGGAATCTTCACAGGGTCTCTGAAATTGAAGTATTAAAAGAGCTGCCATGCCAGTATCCTCTTAAGTCTGTATGAGCTCAAATGAAACAGATTTCCATCTGGGAGTCAATGAGCAGTTGCAGTTCATCTTACCTGGTTAATCACTGATGGTAATGATATCAGTTAAAAGGGCAGCAATGAAATGAGAATAGTTTAGTAGCATTAAAGTGCAGAAGAAACTTCCGACTTCTTATTTTTTGAAGAAGGCTGACCATTATGTTGGCCAAAATCATAAGATATGAAAGTTGGGTTGAAGAGTTTCTTTTAAAATTATTTTAATATTTGATATTTTTCCTCTAATTTTTCTATTTTTTAACAGAAAGAATGTCCAAAATAATGTAATGATTAAAAGTGTTTTCATTTTTATGACACGTCAGTGATGTTTTGGAAAAAAACAAAAAACAAAGATGGAAGAGAAATATTTATTCAATTATTAAGATTTTGTTTTTTGTGGGAGCAGACTCAAGAGGTATTATATGGCAGGAATAAATGCATTTACCATGGAACAAATCTGTGTAACTTAGACGTGCTGTCGGTGGCAGCCTGACCTGCTGAAACGAGCTAGATGGCTGAATTGTTTGATTAATTTAAATGATGTCCACTGATCAGCTTTCCCCAATAGCTCACAGAGCCCAGCTTAACGAGGTTAGCCTTGGTTCACAGTACATTAAAAAGACTCACATAAATCCTGACAGGAGCTGAAACACAAAATGGTATGAAATGAAATTACTTTGCCTGGCACAGCTGAGAAATAGAAGAAGAATACTTCTGTATTTCTGTTCTTCAAAATGAATTGCTGTGCTCTGACCATTTGCTAACGGTAGTTTGCTAAAACACTTATTGCTCTAAATCTTGAACTTGAAAAGCATTATTTAAACTTCATCTTATAGCCACATTTTGTATCTCTGCCCTTTTTTTCCCCCTCCTGTGTATGGAAAATATCAGTTTAGTAGTAGATTCCACTTCTTTTGCTAATCAGTCTGCCAGTGGTGGAGGTAAAATGTGGTTAAAGGCATTGATGTCATTCTGTCATAGGGCAGACAGATGTTCTTCCAGCCTTTCACTGGCAGCTGGTTGATACCCTGATAAGCAAAGTGTTGCTCTTCCATCACAAGATGCATTCAAATGTGTTGAACTGTCAAAGAGCAGGAAGAATGGTTTCAGTTGGTTCATCAAAAGTTCTTTAAAACCCTGTAGACTCATATACAGGAAAAAAAAAAACTATGGAAATATCTTACATGGTGCATTACCCCCTGACACTTGAAAGGTGCCTGGGAAGAAATTGCAGAGCTAGAATTTGTGTCACTATTAAAAGTGTTAGAGGGGAGCACTCAAATGGAAACAGACCACAGAGGGAAAACACTTGATGAAGTACTGTCTTATGGGAAGACCTAGAGGCTTTAGTTAGTGTGAATTTGGTCGACCTCTGGAGAAGCTGGCTACCTTACAAAATGCTATTGAAGTAGTTTTAGAGTGTAGTTTTAGAAGTAGCCCATTCAATTAATCAAATAACTTTGTGAAAGTGATGTGTAGGAGTATTGCAAAGTTCTCCAGAAGAGTTGTTTTTTTCAAGGGAAACCAGGCCAGGTTTGTGCAGCAGTCTGTAGACAGCTTTTGTGGTGTTTTATACTGTTAATGATGTTATGAAATCCTATTTTTATACTGTTCTGTTAGAGCTAAAGCTGTCTGAAGTGAAACACCTCTTGTAAAATAACTGTATTTATACTCCTGCAGTGAACAAACAAGCAATAAAGAAACTAACTTAGTAGTTTTTGAAATATGTAAACTGTTTAATTTGATCTGTGTATATAGACATATATACATATGTGTGTAAGGAGACTACATCTCATTTGGATTTTATGTATTTCTATGAGGCAGCTCACTATAGCTGATCTGTATTTATGAATGTGAAAGAAACAAATAAGGACAGAGTAAGTTCATGGATATCAAGTGTCAAGGCTTGGTTGCTACTCTTGACCTAATTTGTTAACCAGGATCTTGCTTTTGAACTCCAAACTCCAATATTTGAGAATGGCAAGAGAGTGCATCGCGTTCTTTCCACACTGCTCAAATGAGTATCAGTGTTTCACCTTGGATTCTGGAGGGGAAATATTTGGCAATTTGTGAAAATAAAAATAGCCATAGCAACTATTTTAATATGTTGCAAGTTATCCAAGTTAGTAAAATTTAGAAAAGGAAAGCAAAAAAAATTTCTACTATTGAGAAGCAATATATACTTGCCAAGCAGTAGTACTGTCTTGTAACTCTGTGCACTGAAAATTGGATATGTTATATTGTGTTTCTTATTATCAGCAGTTATTTGGCACTTCTAAAAGATTTTTTAAGATAGAAATCCAAATTTTACATTGGTATAATTGAACTTAAGATTAGCCGAATTCATTAATAAGGTCAGAGAGCTTTGTCCTCTTCTAAATTCGACCTCTAACAAGCCGAAGTCCTAATTTTGCATGCAAGCCGTTATGAGAATAAATTGCTATATAAATTGAATGGTTGATAAAGAAAAAAACAGTCTCATAGTAGCCCATTCTCAATACTTTTAGAAAGCTTTTATGTTATATTGTCTTAAGATGTAGTTACCTTATACTTTTTTAAAATTGAATGTTCCTTTGTCCCAGCTGCCCAATTGCTTACCCTCTGAGCGATCAGCGCTTGCATGGTGAAACAATTGAAACAGTTCTTTGTAACAGAAAGTACAAAGTTTCTCTTTTTCCTTCCCCCTCCTCCAAACTGAATCATTCACGGTCTTTCATTGCTTGTGTGGCTTTGGTGTACAGAACAGATGGAAATATAGGATATTACAAAGAGAGGTAAAGAGCTCTTCATCCTCTCCCTGTCCCATTGAGAGCCACCCTTTAGATATCAGTATCAGCATCTGGCATGTATTTTTATGTGGACCTGTGGAAAGAAGGGCTAAGTTTCTGGCTTTGCTATTTTTTTTCCCCCATTCTAAAGACAAGCTACAGATCCACAGGAGGTTTTAGAGTTGTGCCTATATTGTGCTTCCTATATTGTGAAATTGTCTGCAGAAGCTGCCTGAAGGAGAAGCTCTACTTCTCCAGCAGAAACAATGCTCTTGGTGAGCAGTAGCCTGGAAAGCTCGAGACTTTAGACTGCCAGGTATCCACTGTTATTGCCAGGTCTCAAAGTGGATTCTTTAAAACACAAGTTATTTGGTTTCATTGAGAAAACATCAACGTCTAGAACTTACTCCCATTTGACTCTACTCTTTGAAAAAGATTGCAAAACACAAACACTGAAGTCGGGGAAGTGGAAAGCAAACTGCATAAAAAGCCCTTGCAAGTACAACAAATCTAACGAGAACATTTTTATCATCACCTTTTTTGCACTAATCCTATTTTGGAGACTGCTTAAAGCTTCTGAGTGTTTGCTCTGCTCTGAGAGGGAGGGTGAGTAACTGTTTATTTTTGCAATCTTTTGTAAATTCTGTAGTAGGAATTGTCTAGCCCGCTTTTGAAAAGAAAAAGCTAAATAAACTGTTTATCACGCTGAAGGCAAGGACCTCAGAAGTCAGGATCCAAATTTTGCCAGCTAAAATATGATCGTTCCCATATTTTGCTATCAAAACCAGTTCTTGAAAATACTTCAGATGTATATTTCGCATGAACATGGAAGAGGGGGAGAAAAGAGTTCTTATAATGTGTTTTTGATCTTCTCTATTTTAAATTATGTAACTAGCATCACCATAACACGTATTATTTGAGTCTAAAACTGATCTGTGGGGTTATTTACCTTCTGTTGATTTACTCTATCTTAAATGGGGCTGAGCTTTCAGTGTAAATATGTATTTGTGTTTTCTATCAATGGAAACAGCTGTGTCAGTGGAAACTTCCCAAATGCAGGTACACACTAAGGCATCCATTCAGGGGCTAAAATAACTGCAACACATAATCAGTAAAATTTGACATATAAGAATGTTTGTTTATCATGTTAATACTTTTATTGGATTTCTTAAGTGCTGACAAATAATAACTGCCCACTCAGAACTTTAAGGGAATATTTTAAAAACAAATCCCTTTGGTCAAACAAACGAATGGAGCTTCTATGGACTTGACAGAGCATCCGGCAGCATTAGTTGGAATTTTTTACTTCATTGTGCCATGTGTAAGCTCAGAGGATCTTTAAGAATAAGCATTTCTGATAGCATCCTTTGGGGAGATTGGATCAAAATATGGGTGGTTGTTGTTGTTGTTGTCTCTCTGCCAGCACTGAAAACCATTAGCAAATAGTGCCTGTCCTCTAGTTGTGAATTCAGTACTTTTCCATTTTATCTCTTCAGACCTTATCTGTACTGTCTTCTATCAAAGCCAGCCTTTCAGGAGACACATGGAGACATAAAGAACAATTCTGTGGGCTCAGAGAGTTGATGCCCAACTGGTGTCTCATCATCAGTGGAGCATCTCACAGTTTGATACTGGGTCTCACTGAGTTAACCACATTAACCTGGCCAGTGGGTTGAAGTGCACCTTCATTAAGTTCACATAATACTATGAGCAGTTCATTAAACTGGTAGGAATGGCTGATATTCTCATGGTAGGCTGTGATCAAGACTAAGGCNAGAATATTTTGTCAGACTTGCAAAGCGTGTAATCAAACTCCTGCTATTAACCAAACATCTGGTGACTCCACTTTATACATGGAGATATAAAAAAAAAAAGAAAATAAGTTGATAGCAGACTAGTGTTTGTAAGAAGTAATTAGCTTGGGAAAGATATACCATATTTATGACTTTTCAACTTCAGCTTCTTCCAAGGCTATGAAAAAGGCTGTGCATTTTTATCAGTCTCTCAATGAACAGGGGACTCGGTAAGATAAGCTGTCTTACTCGTTTCTTCAGTGCTGTTTGTTGTCCAAGGTCATATTGATTTTTCTGTATTAATTCAGTGTTGCTGTGGCATATGCATTATTTCTAGGCTGAAGTGCACTCATTGACTGTTTTATTGACATGCTTTGGCAGAGTTTTTTCATCTGTGTTAGTGCTTGTAGAGTTTTGTGAGTGAAATATTTTTGAATTATTATAGGAAGACTTTAGATCTCTGGTGTCGCTGCACAAGATCCAAACCAAGGTTGAAGGTTTAAGACATAGCTAATATGATGACACAGTGATTTAATTTATAAACTGTAATAGCAGGTGGCCATCACGGGGCTAAGAGGTAAATTGCCTGAGGAATAATAAAAAACATTTTCAACAAAATGAGTTTTACATAGGCTGAAAGACAGATGCTGCTATATTTAAAAGCTTGTGACCTCCCTTCTGCATTTGTCATTGCAGATTTCTTATTTCTTCGGAATTATTAGTTTATCTGTGACACAAATGTATACAGTTACTTATGGTAGCTTTCTACTGACTTAAAAATTAAGTTACCATTTGCAATATGTTGGTATTGAATCAACTCAAGAATGACTTCAGAATGACCTTGACACATTAGGTTTTTTTCCTTAGCCAATTATTTTAGGTAGAAGGTAATAAAAATTTAAGAACTATTCACAACTCTTTTTCTAAGTACCATGTCTAATCAATTGCAATTATTATTTATCATGGTTAGATATCCCAGGTTTCATTATGCTATTTTCTTTCTTTACAATCACAGATTCCCCATTTTAGAGCAGGCACTGAATTGCAGTAAAATAATACAGTTCATACTGTAGTAGGCACCTGTGAAAATTCTTGGTTATGTCCACAAGCTATGGAGTGACAAAATAGTGCATCTTCTAATGCAGTTGTCAGCAGATTCATCTGCTCATAAGATAACAGTATGAAGAACTTAAGGTGATAATTACCAACAAAGCCTGTTACTTGAATTCATGGCAGTGCATTATGAATGCAAAATGTTTTGTTTAGGTCTATATTTGACCTTTTGCATTTAAATATTAAAAAAGTAATGTGTGTGTATGCCAGGTTTTGTATTTAACATTCAAGTCAGAGCATGTAATTTTAGAGGTGGCTATGGCAGAAGTTCTGCAAGAATAAGGAAAAAAGCATCAGTAGAAGCATGATAGCCTTCTTAATGCCATTTTTATGTCTCATACTTGAAAAGTCTATAGCACAGATACAGTTTGTTAATCAGAATATCCACAGGAACAGGATTTGTTCCAGGCATATAACTTCGGTAAAATTAATGCAGCAAGAAAAACTGTATTTCTTTTCTGAATTGTAGCATCCTTTTAAAAAGAACTGTAGAAAATTCCCCACGGGCTAAAAACTGTCTGTACAATTCCTAATGTAGCCATTTGTCAGAGCTTTTGTTCCTTGGTCTGTTTTCTAGTCGTCATTATCATCATCATTAATTATACTTCTGTAAAGGCCCCAGAAAATGAGATCTGGTTGTGCTGGGCACTGTCTGAACAGCAAACAGCTAAGATGCTTACCCAGAAAACTGGAAGTCTAAATGACATTCAGGACTTAATTGTTTTGTTTGGTTGTTTCAGGAATTTGTATTAAAGGGGTGAAGTGTTTTCTCTCACCAATGTCTTCTATTGCAAATGCAAGTTTGACAGAGCAGGGAGGAGGTTTGTTATCTCTGATTGCTGCCATTTGCAGATGGTTTGGTGCTGTTGAAAGGTTCGTGAGGCAGGACGTGAAATAGTATCTGGTAGCCATCAGCAGCTGATCTCAGGGTGTTGAACACACTGTGAAAGAATGCTTGTGCTTCTTCAGAATTTCTAGTGTCTAACTAGATATATGATCTCAGCTGAATATTATTCTAGTTGTGGGATAACAGCTCACCTCTTTCTAAGTTTTGAAAGGGTTTTTTAGAATATACAGATTATTCTCGGTTCCCACTGATAGAATATTTTCATCAGGGTGTATCTCTAGCCCCTGCCTTGTGCTGCTGCTTGAATTAAAGTTTGAAGTCGATCACTAGCTTTTCATTGTTAACTGCATTTTAATATTTTAACAGTGTTCAACTTTCTTTGTTGTATTAGTTTTGCCTGTGCTGGTTTGCCACTCATTCACAAAGGTTACCTCTTTTCTAGATTGTTTGGTTTGTTTGTTAAATGAAGATGGAGAACCTTTTATATAATAACCCATGTGCTTATGGTAAACACATGGAAAAGAGGATTCATTAAGTCCCTTAACAGCTTTACTGCAGAGACCTCCTTATCTTGTGTTTTGCAGCTCAAAATTTGGTTGGTTTCATACAACACACATGTTATCACCTTCCTGTTCTAATGTCTGAGAGGAGGATGATGTACTGGAAGTGTCTTGGCAAGAGCCAGAAAGAGTCTTTGGGAGAGGCAAAGGTGGAGAAATCTGTGCTTGGAGTCCTGAGCCAGCCTCTACAGCTTCTCCCAAGATGTAGGCGGAATGAATGAGTGGATCTGTGGTGGCCTTGGGGCAGGCAGTCTTCCAGGATTAAAATGTAAAGTATTTGTGAAGTAAAGATGTTTGCTTGATGCTGGGAAGCTATTTACCAAGACTTAGCAACCCATTCAAACGTTGTGTTTTTACAGGCAAGGCTGTGGCTTTTTCTAAGATATGAAATCACATGAAAATACCTGAACAGGACGGTGCTGAACTGGCGGTGCTACCTGGCTTTAAAACTTAGAGCTCTTCCACAAATGCAGCTCGCCCTGAAATTCTGTCAAGAATATTGTGTGCTCAGGAAGGCAGGGTTTGACATAGCATAGCTTTTCTGCCTTCCCAGTGTAAAGCAAACCAACCAGAGAAACCAGGCATGCTATCGTTGCTGTGCTCTGTTCAGTCTCAGTATGGAGGTCTCTGCTACTTCTGAACGCCTAATCTACCCTTTTTATTGATGGCTTGGTTAAAGCTAGGGTACTACACAGATCTGCAGTTTTCTTTCTGTATTCTTCCTTGCTTGAACAGAACAGCAAGCAGTAGTGCGTGAAACAACTTCAAATGTAACCAGAATATTTGTTTTCAAACCTCACTATTTGAACTATTAACTTATTTTATGATTATGTTTATAACTGGAAGAGAACTTGGCCCATCCAGATCTTGCATTTCTAGCTTGTTTATTTAAAAAAACAAACAAACGAAAAACCCCCCCCAAAAAATCCAACCAAGCATTCCATTGATACCATGATGGAAATGTGAAGGTTGCAATCCTCAGCCAGGCAGCTTTTTTGTATCTCAATGAACAACTTTAAATCACTCGTTTTTCCAAATTTGTTACAGTAAATTAGTGTCATAGAAACACAGAATAGTTCCAACCTCCCACTAGATCAGGTTTATTGGTGTCTTATCAAGCCTAGCCTTAAAAACCTCCAGGGAGGGGGCATCCACAACCTCTCTGGACAGCCTGCTCCAGTGTTTCACCACCTTCACCGTAAAGAACTTCTTTCTTATATCAGTAGATATCTGTAGATATAATGTCACTAGATATCTGTAATTCTTCTTATTCTGATGCATATTTTCTTGTTGATTGGTAGGTGAAATGTTGCTTCTGAGATTAAATTTCATCAGTTGGTAACATGGTATCTGAAAGTAGATTTTGCATATTGCAGTGTGAATGATGGTAACTAGAAAGCCCGAGGGAAGGAGCTGTGAAATAATAGTGAGGCAGCCCACATGAAGTTCTTTGCTCTTTCAAGTTAACACAGAGTTCACCAGTGGCCCAGGTGTTTGGCTGGGAAAATGAAACTTGCAGGCAAAGTCTTCAAATTCCTTTTAAAGTTTTCTGTGCAAACACAGATCAGCACTTGATGACAGTTCACTCTTATCAGTGCGTGATCCTTTTCAACTGCACTGCTCGATGAAGAGGTTCTCCGAAGAGTACTTATGTAATTTTGACTTTGTGTGGCAAATGCCTTCGTAAGGAGCATCTCTCCATGGATTTATAGCCATCCCTTGGAATGTATCCAGTTTGTTGATGGAACATCTGGTAAGCATTGTGTGTTTGTAATAAGCTCTTACTGTATAAAGCTAGCTCAGGCTTTTCAGACAAAGATTGATGACCTTTTCTTGGCAGTCTTCTAGCTGTTTGCCAAAACAAGTGCTTCACAGGGAGCAAGATGCCGGTAGAAGATTTGGTTTAAAGGCTCCTTTGTTTTCTAGTTCTCTGAAAAAAAATTGCATTAGGCTGAAATTGAAAAGTAATGAAACTCATATATACCGTGTTCCAAACTGTTGTCCCTCTCCTCTCCATTTATGTAGGAAAAGCTCTGATTTCCATATGTTGGGCTGGTATTCTTTTTTCCCCTAACAAAATTGTGTAAGGCCTTTGGAATAGGCATTTTAATTTTACTACCGCATATGCCTAGTGTGCCTTTTGAAGAAAACTGGAGAGAAGTATCACATTTAAAGCACTGGTGGTGTCTTCATACCCAAGTGAAACTAACAGTAAGAATTGAAATAGAAATACATTTATGCAATTCTGTATATGGCTTGCTGTTCCATTATGCAAGGCAATTTGGATTAATCTTGTGCTCACTGTACAGCATGATATGATGTGAATAATACATATAATATTATTGTGTTGTACTTCATAAAATACATTACTTACAGTCTGTTCTTACTTGTTGGTGTTTTGTTCTACACTTTTGCTGTTGCAGCATCATGCTGTCACTAGATGTATTGACTCTTCATCCTTATGCTCCCCAACAACAATCAAGCCTGTCTATTGTTAGCAATGTTGAGGGACAAAGTCTTAGTATAATTGATTATCAGATGGAGAGATGAGGTAATACATTAAAGATAGGTCTAGCCATTCTATGTACCAGAGAGCTTGTGAAAACTTTGGGAGCATTAATGTCTTTTTTAAACATCCCGTTTTAAACCAAATGCTTACTGCCTTCAATATAGCTTATAAATCTACTTCTGTTTTTAAAATGTGAGTCTACATTGGTGTCAAAACACCAAGTTTCAAAAGCTATATATTGTGTATAGTCTTGAATAGCTAATATTTAATATTTGAGTGCAGCTGGAAACAGAAGTCAATTTAGCAAATTTTCTTCTTAGCAGGGGCTCAAAATCTGCATACAGTTGCATATTCAATCCATGAATCCATTGTAAACATGCATAAGTGCTGTAATGTATTAAGGAGGTGTAATTTTTTTCCTTTTTCTAAATAATATATTTAATTGAAAAGTACCATTGTTATTTCTTAAGTAAAAGCATCAATTTCAAACTCGTAGGCTATTTAAAAATAATAAGCAGGCTTTCTGAAGACAGTCCCATTACCTGTGCTAGTTTGCCTCAGAATCCTAAGTAATTTCTGTCTTTTTCCCTGCCCATTTAGCAAGAGCGAACAATGTGGAAAACCTATTGTGCATAATAGTTAATTTCAATAAAGATAAGCCAAACATTTGAGAAAAGTTAATGCAGTTGCTGAACTGTCAATCAGCAAAATTCTGTTCCTTTGACTGTGAGGAAATGCTTTTGCAGTACAGTGAATGTTCTTGAAAACAGAGTAATAGAGAACACTACTCATGGGAATTCCTTGTTGGAGTGAACATGACCATCACTAACAGAGACTCTTGAACTACATTTTACTATTGGACAATTGATACTGTTAAATATGCGTTTTCCTCTTAGTGATAAGCTATTCTTCACACTGTTGGAGAATAAACCAAACTAAATATCAGTTTTTAATGAGTATTACTACCTGAAGGAAATACATAGCTTAAATATATATTACTAAGGAAGTGGGTAAAAAGAGCTGCGTACAAACAGGCAGTAGTTCTGTCAGCCACAAGCTTTGTTGTTAGGTTTTACAGGTTACACTTGTGTAGTCAGAAGCCTTTTTCTTTTTATAACAATGGCTGTTCTTACAGTTTGGTAGACCATGACTCTACCAGCACAGTGTGTTGTGAACTAAATCTATGGTATTTGCTTTGCCAAAGTAGAATGAATGCATTGGAGCATCATTTTCAGACTATAATAATGTGAGCTTCTTTTGTTTTGTTTCTTTAAAGATCTTGCTAGTCATAATGTGTTCTGGAAATTACCTCTGCAAAGCCATCTGCAGTGTCAATACTGTATTCATTCTCATGGTATTCTCAGAATGAGTATGGTTTGTGAGACTTGGTAACATTGCTTCCTCTATCAGCCCTCTCACCTCTATCTCACCTTCATGCAGGTACAATTTGGCTGAAATAATAGAAATATTCCAGAAAACTGTTGCTGTGTGTAGTAGGAATTACCTCTGAAATAATCAGGTACAGTAGAGCAGTTAATTTTCCATAGGTACCTTTACTTGTTGTTTGGAGTTTATTCTTTCCTTTTCTCCACTAGAGCCTTCTCATGGGTGCTTTATACCCATGGCAGAGGGGAAATTGTTTTCCCACTGTAAAGGGCAGTCTCTGAATGTAAAAATGACTGAGTAGAGCCTGCATGTTAGAATTTTCAAAAAGAAAACTTCAAAGGAAGGAAGATGCTATTCTGAAAAGGAAGATCAAGCCCTTTCTTCATTTCTCAGGATTTTCAGATCTTTACTTAAAGAAAAAAATTCATCCTGAGGTAGTTACTCTTATTTTTACACTCTCAAGGCCTCCGTCTTTTTTTCATGCAATGGCTTTTACTTTGCTTTCATTATTTCTGCCATATTTTTTCTATGTATTTTTTTTTTTAAAGTTAATTATGTGTGATACCAGGAATGATGCAAACTGTATAGCTTTTAATCTGCACTAGCATCTTGAACGAGTAAACTGCCTGGTATGTTGGACTTCCAGCTGTGGTATAGATCCTTGATTTCTCTGATACTAAGGCTTGGGTACATTCCGCAGGAATTGTATTTCTGTAACACTTACTAAATCAGCTATTAAATACTAAAGCCATATCAGAATCCAGGGCAAAATATTCATCCTGAATGAATCTGATGAGGCTTAGTAAATTTGCAACAGTGTGGCTCCTTCCTCCAAGACAGAACAAATAGAAAATCTCATTTCTACTATGAAGTTGTAAGGTAACACAGAAATACAGCCTTTCTACTTTCTTCTCTCTGGTTATAATTCCCAGATAGTGCTGGGAAACTGGATCTTTCCAGTTAATTCCGAAGTATATGCTTCTCTTCTTTATTAAACTCCAAAAAACCTTCAATGCAGTATTTTTTTAACTTTATCCCATCATCTTGGAATCTGCTGTGTTGAGAATGGGGTTATTTAAAAGAAACGTCTTCCATTGCAATTCATGAATTTTCCTTAGGAGATAAAAGTGACCCATGGTATCAGTTCACTTTTGTCTAAAATACTGAAAGCAGCTGTACTTCTCTCTTTTCACAGCAATATAATTGTTTACATTTGCACAGCAATATCATAAGGCCAGCAAGAACTAGAAAGGAAGAAAGACCTATTCCCATTTAGACTTCAGAAAACTGAAACTGTATGAATGTATAATCATTTTCAGACTTCATTCTGGATGCTTGAAAATCTAGCCTGGCCTTTGTTGAAAATATGACACAGTACTTAACTATTGTATGATAAAGAACCAAAGCCATCCTGTTTTCTTTCTTGAAATTCAAATAGTGTATTTAATATATTCAGAAGCAGATTTGACACACAGTCCAGTGTTTTGTAAATGTCAGTGTGAGAATCCCATAGGATACATACAGAACGGAGGAAAATGGGAATAAAAAGATCTCATTAGGTGCTAACACAGTAAGTAAAACTTTAATAGTGGGGAGTTGTTTCTTGCTAGTAAACTACAGCAATTTGAATTTCAGTGTCTGATTTACTTTGGTGTTAGAACAGCTTGTGGACTGAATGCATTTTATTTTTACTTTCAAATGCCTTCAGGTATTACTGAAGAACAAGAGAGTTAAAATTTATAAAGAAATGGAAGGGGTTTATGGTAATTCATCTGTATGTGTTTCATAAGTGGAGGAGATTTTGCTAATACCCGTCAGGGCAGATGTTCATTTTAGAGCCTTGTATGTTTGGAGTGAATAGAAATATATAGTTATTATACTGAATACACTTCAAGACTGGTACAAATTTGGTACTTCAGGCAATATAATATTATAGCTCTTGGTGGATGCAGAGGAAGTACTGATGAACTAATTTTATTATATTTACTTTTGAGGGTAACATTGTCTGGTTAAAACCCATAAACTGGACCATCTGCCATCTAGACTCTGGGCAAGGTTCTTCTGCGTGTCAGCAGACTTCTGTTAAACATAGAAGTATTATACCTATTATGCTGCAAAGCTAATACTAATAAATTGAAAATTTCCTTGAGAAAAAGAAGTTGAAGAAGACTGAAAAAGGACCTGATGTTTAGATTTTTATCTTGTTTTCAGTTAACTGCATGTTCTTCGTTGAGAGAGTAGAAAGTACACTCAATGGGATGTAATGAACTTGCAATTGTTAAAATACTATTTGTCCATTTTTTGGAACCAGAAATGAACTTTTCAGTTTGGATTGGGTTATTTGTGTTGTTTTTACCTTGTGGGATTTTTTTTTTTCAGTTTTTCAAGGATTCATTATAAATCTTTTTTCTAGCTATAGTTACTTAATTGTAGTAAGGGTTCCCTTTTCAAAATCCTTTCTCAGGATGTTTTACTCCATATAGTACCTTTGTGCAGAAGTTTAATAGTTCTAAGTTGTACTTTTGAATTGGTAACTTAAAACTATTAAAGTCGTACCTTTAAATGGGCAATTTTAAAGTGCTACTGAGTAGTTTTTTCTCTCAAAATATGGGGTGTTGTGGATTTCAGAGTTGGTCTCTTAACGAGCAATACCAAAGTGAAACAAAAGCTGAAGACTACTCTTTTAAGGATTTGAAAATTTAAAATCTTTAATAGTAGTTTGTTTTATCTTAAAAAACAAAACAAAAAAAAAAGGGCTGTCAATCCTGGTCTTTATTACTAGAAATCATAAATTATGCATTATCAGGGAAGGTCATACATCTAATAGATATAATCCACATTACTTCTTCGTTTAGTCTTTGTGGGATATAATTAGTATCAGAAATCGTATCCCTTGCTTTGTTAAGCTGCTGCTTTGGAGCGTTTGATTTCAGAAGAATATACATGTCACTAAAAGTTATTTATCTGCTGTTAGGTAGATTAAGCATTTCCATTATCCGTGCTGCAGTGTTTGATAAAGCTATGTAAGGAAATAATGTAAAAGCACGTAATTTTCCTAAATTTTTGAGAGGAAGGAGGAGTGTGAGTCTTTACATACTCATTTCTATCTTTGATGTCTTCTCCCAAGGACTGTTTGTTCTCACAGACTTTCCACCTGGGACAGCCAAGGCATTTGGCATGTTGGGATTTGTGCCAGCTTTTCATGTACATGTCTGTTTCTTTACCACACCACTGTCCTCATTGCTTACAGATTTCTAATTTTTTATTGCTCACAAAAGACTGACTTCAGATCTGGGCTATCAAATAGCACGTGCCAGTGGTTTTCCTCTATTTCTTTTAGGCTTATCAGCCATTTCTTGGGCCTTAGCAGGATCAATCACTTGGGTGTAGTATTTCCATGCTAAGAATGGCAACTCAGTGCAATATTTGTAGTGGAAAATAAGAACACTTTTCTTCTGCGTCAGTTTAGTCACACATAAAAAAGACTATGGAAAGGATTTGGAAGTGTTTTATTTCATTGATGTTAGCTTTTGGAGAAGAAAGCCTTTAAGAATCCTGAAGTTCTTTGCAATAAAAAAAAAGCTGATGCAACTAGTATTGTCCACTACATTCTTCATTTGGATTCTCTGCAGGACACAAGACTTGTGATTCTTACTGCAATGCATAGTAAGAATAGTGGAATCAGTTTCAATTTACAGTGTATATGGCAGACATACAGGGTATAAAAATTAGTATTTGAGAACTTGCTTCTTTTTTTCATTTCTTTGTCCAACCTCTTAACTGTACAAAATATCAAAATGGAATTATTTTCTTACCATGCTATTTTTTTTCACTTGGAGATACCATATGCAGCTATCGTCTCCCTGAGTTGTATTTGCATAATAGTTTTAGAATGATTCCTTCTAGCAATACCAGCATTCAAGAACCGTGTGAAAGACTTTAAAAGTGGATTGAATTAGTTATAGCACTGGTGAAACTGTTGTAGCATTTCTAGTCTGAGAAACTTTGGGTAACATGAGACAATCAGTAACTTATTCTGTAATTGTAATGAGGCCAAGATCGTTCCACTGGAACAATTTTACATCAATAAGAGATTTGGAAGACAACATGGAAAGAATCCAACCTTCTAATTTCATACCTACATTAGAAAGAGTAAGAGAAGAATCTGTCTTTAAGCATCTGGAATCTATTTTGGTATTGATCTTGAGTTTTCTTTTTATTCGTTCTTTTCCTCTCTCTTCCCAGGAGACATACGGTCGAGGTTTTTAATTAGTTAGAAAGTAGAAATTTCTGTTAAGGATTACTCACAACAAAGTGAAATGATGGCATTGTTAAATTCAGAAAGATCGAAATTTTATTACGAGTTTTCTATTTCTGTAGCATACAACAACGTTTTTTTCCTTTTTCCTTCTAGTCCTTCTTTCTCAAATAACAGTTTAGGAAAGACTGAATTCAGTGTTAATCACAGATGAGCTGAAAGTCAAGTGTGTTATTAAAGATTAGGTGATTTCATTTTGAAATTATTCTTCTGTTGTTCTTAATGTTGTTATCCTTTTTGGAGATTTAGTGCTACTTTTGTGTAATTAAGTGATCAATACCATTTCAGAAGGTCATTTCCTAAGAAATGGGCACAAAAGCTCGGTAGCTGCAAAGAAAGATTTTGGATTTTTTTTAAATGAAAAAAATACTGTCTTTCTTCATTTGATTAGTGTCTGTTCTTGGGAGCTCCTTCTGGAGTACATAGTGGAAAAGTGTCAGCAATCAGGAAAAGGATGTCTTGAGGCAAATATCTCTCCACAGAAAGCGAAGAGCAACCACAGCTTTTTCTCCTTTTGTTCCCCAATTTCCCTGGGACTGTAGCCACCTATCCTATTTAGATTCTTGTGAAAATTCCCCTTGGTGTCTGTCTCCACAGGAACTAAAGACTGAGTCTGCCCTGTGGTCCTTAGATAATGCACAGCTCTCAGCACCAGTGCATATGAGTGGTGTTTTCTCTTTGCTCTGAACACAAACCAAACAAAGCTTATTTTATGCTTTGTTACAATGGGAGGAAGAGAGCCGATGACCATTAATCCCGTTGTTTGAATTTGGAGCTGAAACTCTTCAGTCGAACTTCTTTTTCTCCTCTTTGCTGTGAGCTTGGATTGAATTCATTATCTTGCTGACTGGCCTGGAACTGCCTTCCTTTGCTTCCTGCTGAGCTGCTTATCCCGGCCCGGAGCGCAGTTGCTTCCCTTTCCACTTCCTGCCAGCTTCGTCTCCAGAAGCACAGGCAAGCCAAAGTCTGAAGTCCTTTCTGCAGCAAAACTGATTCTGACTTGGATATCTGTATTTGGAGCTGTAATTTCCTGTGAATCCTT
Source organism: Turnix velox (assembly GCA_013400935.1). Classification (NCBI taxonomy): domain Eukaryota; kingdom Metazoa; phylum Chordata; class Aves; order Charadriiformes; family Turnicidae; genus Turnix; species Turnix velox. The sequence goes on from VZTY01022934.1 coordinate 36,424, forward strand.
CCTTGCTGAGAACTTTAAAGCTTGCTGCAGTTAGGATAAGTAAAAGCAGTCACATCGATGACAGAATCAGTTGAACAGCAGAGTGGATTTTCCTCTTTGATTTGCCTTGGAAGGGCTACTGGAATATGTAACTGATGTGGGGAGAAGTCACTATTTTGGGCAGAGAAACTGTGTCTGTCATTTATTTAGTGTTCATTCTTAGGAAAAAAGGACATAATAGTATTTGTATTTTTATTAGAAAAGTTTTAGGGATAAATTAGCTTTTCTTTATATGACAATAAACGTTCATGGAGCTGCCAATCCAAAACACCACTTCCTGTACATTTGAGAATATGAACAGAATCCTTAGGAAAAACGGATTAAACAGTAGATACTTTCCTGTTGTTAGAAGTCCATTTAGATTACCAAAACAAAATTCATCTTGCCATAAAAAGATGAAAAAGATGAGGAAAAAAAGAAGGCAGCATCAGTCAAAAGGACTCATGTAAATGTATTAGTGTAAATATTGTAGTTTAAAGAAACTGCCAAACATTTTGTGAGTTACTGGAAAATGTTACTGTTTGATATGCTGCATTAGAAAAACAGTAGTTCCGTTATGGTTTTAGCAAATGCATTAATAATCAATAATGCTTGTAATAGATTTGGTTTGTTTATTGGTATTGATTTCGTATGTATCCTTTTTATCATGTATCACATGACCACGTTCTTTCCAATTTTAATTCTAGATTATCATTGTGCCTGTCTGGAGTCTTCATGGGGACAATAAATTGTGTCACGTAATCAGGAAATGCTAGAGTACACAAAATGGCCTTTTACTTAATTTGGTTGACTTTAATTTGTCTTGTTTCATCCATGCCACCTGTTCCTATTGTACTGACTTGTGGTCTTACCTAAATAGTGTTGCCCATCTTGTTAATTTTGCATTAAGTTGCCCCCAACACATTCATATTCAATTAAATGAAGAAAACATAAACAACTTACATCTGTCATGTTTCCATAACAGTTGGAGACCAGCCTCCAAAATGAGCACTTCCTTCACCCAATGTTGTTAAGTTTGAGGCTGCTGCATCTCAGTGTTTAAATCCCTTGCCATGGATCAGCACAGTTTTGTAAGATTGGCTTTTTCGTCCTGTTTCTGCTTAGGGCAGAAAAAATAATTTTCATATTTCTTGTGACAAAAGCACAGAAAGGGCTATTTGAAAACTAAGCAAAAAACCAAAAGGGAAAGAAGAATCTGATTTCTATGAGAGAAGAGTTGAAAACCTTCCAAAATTTGAAGCAGCAAAACATAATGTAAGGAGTTTTCAGGGTTTTACCAACAGCTGTTGAGGTATGAAAAATTTGAAATATGGTTTATTTTTGTGGTTTTTTTGTACAAATAATTTTCAGGACAGTAAGTAATGTAGTTTATGGTTTTGGTACTATTTTAATTTTAATCTTGATATCCTGTTATGAGTCCTTCTGCTGGTATTGGTAATGTCTTTTATATAGCAAATTGAAATTTCTTATGTATGGTAAAATTGCATTCATATGATTTTTGTTACCATCATAAAAGACTTTATATGTTTTATATAAGATTTACAGCATCTTCAGAAGATACATTTTTCCATGAAGTAACTGAGACAGAGATGCTGCTATTCCTTCACACTGGGAGGATTATAGGCTATTGAGTCTGAATTCAGGGTTCAGGAAGCTGCCTCAGCCAAAAAGTATTCGTGACTTTAGACAAGTCATCACTTAAGCCCATTATTTCAGTTTTCTTTGTGTGTGAATACTGTTACAGGACTGTTAGAGTTGAAATACATGGAAACTTGAATCAAGCAGGGCTGTGAAGAGACTTGAGCACATTGCAGCTGAGGTCAGTTCCCATGATGCCTGTGCTACCTGAACTCAGTCAGGTGTTGTGAAGAGGAGGAATGTATAAAACTATTGGATGCTTTTATGTTGTGCACTTCTCTAATTATGGAGGGAAAAAACCCATTAGGAATGTTCTTATTTACTTTTATTTTATTTTTTTCAATACAGTACTGTAGAGCCCTCCAGCTAGTAGCATGTACTTTATTTTTTGCCTTAGGCTATCTACCTTTGTCAGATTGATGAGGCAGAGTTGATTTCTGTGAGCCAGGCATCAGAGTTTGAGTTTGGCTGTCTGAAGGAGGGCTTTCAGCTATGTGCTCCCTGTTAGATTCTCAAAGCAGAACTTCTGAATAATCTGTAGCTGATGTGCAGTAACTTTTAAATATTCTTTTCAGAATGTATACATAGATGAAGCAAATACATCAAATTGTTCTGTCAGTTTAGAGGAAAAGCAATTGGGGCAGATTCTGGTTTGTTCTACTTCCTTTTCCTGTCAGCTGCTGACGAAGACTGAGACAAAGATCTGGCACGCAGGGTTTTTCCCATAGGATCAGCACTAGTCAGGCTTTTCAGTATTTGCATTAACACTTTGTCACTTAGAGGTTCATTAGAACCCCCAGTATGCCTCACTTGTGACTTCTTTGAGAGGAAAATCAGATTTGGGATATGAAGTTATGCAGCAATATTACATGAAAATAATTGATTTTAAAGATATTGAATTATGACTGAATCTCTTTCTAGGATCCAGCTCTGTGATCCTTATTCACAGAGGGCAAGTGAAGATTGCACGTGTACAGGCCACAAATGTTTGAATGGTTTGGGTTGGAAGAAACCTTAAAGATCATCAAGGTCTAACTCCCCTGTCATGGGCAGGGACACATCCCAATAGACCAGGTTGCTCAATGCCTCATCCAGCCTGGCTTTAAACCCTTCCAGGGAGGAGGCATCCATGACCTCTCTGGTCCTTTATCCTATATCTCACCTGAATGACACACACAGGGGGGAAAGCAGCAGCTTAATGAAAGGGTGCTAATTAGTTTTCATAAAATATTCCATGTTACAGATTTAGTGCAGAGTATTAAATTAAGACGTTATAAAAGTATCTTGCCAAGACTTTTATCCTTATACTAGTCACTGTAATGTAAGACATGGACTGTGCAATTTCCACATTACTTGAAACCTCTTGGAAGAAGAGAGCAGTTGATTGTCAAAACAGCTGAAAAAGCCTTTCAAGCTGCAGAAGGTCATATTTGAAATGTGAGGAGTGTGCTTTTAAGGAGTTATAGAGATGATTCTGAAAGTCCTTAATTTACTACTGCTTGGCTCCTTCTAAGAGAGAACTTTTAATGATTAGGAATCATCCCCCATTATTACAATGTCTTTTTATAATGGAAAACAATAAAAAGTTGCTCTGGATGGTGGAAAAATTACTTTAAAAAAGCAAAAACCATTGGAAGAATTTGTTTTGCTCTTGCTGTTCAGAATTCATGCAGTGTTAATGTTTAAAGTATTTCAACACAGTACTTTTACCTAAACAAAGTTGCCTTCATTAATACTACAGTGAATGGATTTTGATTTGTAATTGATTAACTGTCTTAATGTGTTTGCATAAATTGAAAAATGCACTGGCAGAAGCAAAAGAGCAATATTGCTCCAAGTAATTTTCCAGCCCTTGGTGTTTCAGTGTCTGGATGGCATTTAAGGTAACTGTGCAATGTAATGGATGCTGATTTCATCCTATATTGCTGTCATGATAATGACTAATAGTGCTGATAAAAGGCAGTTGAGCATTTGCCTAGGGCGTGGAAAACCCACTCTCCAGGGTGAACTGTACCCTGATCAATGTTGTTTGCAGTGCATGGATTCCATCATGGCTCTGCCCCTGTCCTATCTTTATATAGTCCTGTTTTTACAGGACTCCTCTATTCTAATTTATAGTAAAAATCTAGTATCTGTGGTGATGTTCTGCAGTGTTAAATTACAATTGATGATATGGAGGAAAGTAAAATCTTAATATTTTGAGTAGAAATCTTTTTCCTTTTGATATTGAGGGAATACTTGGGTGGCCAGTGTGGAATCAGTTGGTGGTCTAGCTCTAATTCCTCATGGATACATCAAAAAGAAACAAAAACCCCTCCTTCGTTATAAACTGCACCCTTGCTGATACAATCAGCATGGAATAAGAACTGAGCTGTGGAGGAATGGAATCTTCTGTGACCTTTAGATAAAATTTCTGGAACACTGTCCATATTGGTAGAGAAAACTGAATTCTGTTCACTCTGTTGTTACTAGATTTCAGTTTCCTTTAAATCAGCTTGCAGACAGAGTTTAAGAAGGCAGCTCCATCCACTGTTCACTCATTTCTGTGCAAGTAGAGGAAGTTAGCTCTAGAAAGTTGGACCTGGATACTTACTAATTGTAAGCTAAGAGTTGGTATATCTCGTGTCTGGTGATTCTGCATATGAGATTGTTTTTACAGTTCAGAGTGGTCTTCACTGTCAGTCAAAAGAAGAAAAGGGAGCAAATTGGGCACTGAAGGTCTCTTACTGACAATGTCTCCTGTCGAGTCTGTCTGAGGAAATCCAAATTTGGGTGGATTTATGGGAGCCAAATAAAGAAAGTGATGAGACGCTTGAAAACTCTCATATGCAGCATCATTAAATTTCACCAAACTACATGTAAATTTAAATGGAAAAGGTAGATTCATAGAATAGTTTGGGTTAGAAGGGACCTTAAAGATCATCTAGTTCCAACCCCCCTGCCATGGGCAGGGACTCCTCCCTTTAGACCAGGTTGCCCACAACTTCTCTGGGCAACCTGTTCCAGTGTCTCACCACCCTCCCAGTAAAGAGCTGCTTTCTTAGATCCAGCCTAAATCTTCTCTCTTCCAATTTGCATCCATTATTCCTTGTCCTGCCATCCTATACCCTTTCCTTAGAGTGTGTGGATCTTCCTTCTCCCAGATTAAGTCCTCACTTTCCAAAACTTGAGGGGTACAGCTAGAGGCCTTACCAGTGAAGACTGAAGTGAAGATGTTATTGAGCACCTCAGCCTTCTTTAAACCCCCCAGCTCTCCAGTCTCATTTCAGAAAGGACTTACATCTGCCTCAGCCTTCCTTGTGTCATCAATATACCTGTAGAAATTCTTCTTGTTCCCCTTTCTATCTCTGACTAGATTTAATAATTGTTTATTACTGATACCTGGTGATAAACCTGTCACTTGCTTCCAGTATAAAATATGTTCTTTAAGGAACAGCAGTGTCATATGCAACTGTTATAATTTTGCTTGTATCTGTCTGTAATGACTCCTTACTGAAGTTTGTAGAAAAGAACATCCTGTATTAAGACCTAGTATTTGGTATTACTGTAACCTTATTGCTTGAATATGAGTAGGAATAGAACAGCAAAGAATTTATAAGCCTTGAGGCCCTAGGTGCTATGTGAAACATAGCCAAGTACTCAGAAGAGGCAAGTTAGATTTGCATCAGTGTTGTAATAGGAAGTTATTTCATTATTTCCTAAGTCTAATTTGCCTAGGAAGGTGTTAATAATGTCTATAGAGATGGCTCTCTTCTACCTTAGAATCACTCCTTTGGCATGAGGACATTTGGAGGTTTAAAGTAATTTTTCTAATTCCACATGGTAGTATTAATAATTTTAACAGCCTGTGGAATCTGAAAGTAATATCTGTTAGTTTGCATGTGAGTCTCTGCCTGGGTAAGTTTAAGTTTACTACTTTCAGTATGATCTTGTCTATTGAGATATGGTTTTGAGTAGATAAACACTACACTGAGTACTGTTGTTATACTTTCCCAGAAAAAGCAGAAGTGGTAGATAGTATGAAACAGATTGAAAGTGGAAAGGTAACAGAGAAAGTGTTTTTTTTTGTTATCAAATAGGCTCGTTGTTACATGTGTGAAGTTTCAGAAACTGTGGAATAATATGAGTAGTACTGTTTTGCACCTACATCCTGGGACTTGGTTTACTCTTTATCAATTGAGCCTGCTAAGGTGGGTAAGAGTGCAGCAGATCACCTGATATCAGTGTCTACAACATTTCACATTATTGCTGATGGTTTAGAGCTTCTCTGGACTACTGTACCCAAATACCTGTGCAGTGTTAAAAAACAAGAAGCAATTCAATCTAAACCTCAGTATCAGTCATGTTTCACAGCAGACATTCTGTGGAAGATGAGGGTTCTCTGTGCTGCAGCAGTTTCCCAGCACTGCGTCCCTCTTGTTTGACTGAGCTTGTCTCATCCTTTCTTGTGCTGAGCCTAGTAACCCAACGGCGTTGCTTGTTGCAGGATATTTTACTTTAAACAAACCATTCAGATTTCTGCTTTGATTGTTTCCCAGTATTCTGCAATCCAGGAATCAGGAATGGGAGGTGCCCTAACTGAGCAATCAAGCAGCCAAAAGGTTGCACACTTCCTCTCCTCACTGTGCCAAACCACCTTTATAAGCCCAGCGCAACAAATTCTGGTGCACTTTGACTGATGCCTTCCCCTCTGCATCTTCAGCAAGGAGCACTGGGATGAAACTTATTGCAATTTTTCTTTTATTAAACAGACTTTCTTAGCACTGGCTGAAGAAATTGTCAATGACAGTGAAATGTAACACTGTTACATTTCCATTTTTATTACTACCTTTATATTGCACATTATCAACAAATGCAGATTCTTTAAAAAGTTTAGTTGACTTTCTCTTTTGTATCCCTGTTTTCATTTCAACTTCAGAAATGTGTTATTTTGTTAGTCTTCATTTAGATTTCATACCCAAGTTGTGGATGAAGCAATACTTTCTCATCTTCAGTTGTTACCATACAGAATGTGCTTCCTTGTGGAATAGCCTGTAGAAAAGTTGAGAAAATCATAGCCAGTTGATGGAACGAAGTGGTTTTCTTCTGAATTATCGCCCTTCAAAGATGAGATTCAGAAGAGACACTACTCTTACACAAGGCAAAGGGATATCTGCAGGTGCATCTGGAGGAAACACTTGGATCCTGTGTATTGGGCTCTGTTTTTACTGGGCTATTATTACTGGTCACTCAAAGGCAAATTGCCAGACCTAGACAGGAAATAACTTTTTTTCTTTCTGAGAGTTTTTTGACAAGACTGTGTCTTTTATAAAAGTTTCTGAAAATAATGCAGTTTTGTGAAAAATCATATTTCCTAAACTCTCCCAGCCATTTTTCCAAAAGGATTTCTGTTAAAATAAGAATAAAAATAGTAGGTCTGTGATCTTAATTTTCTTAATATACATTGAATTTTTTTAACTTAAATTCTTGTAAAGCTGAGTGGGAACACTATTTACATTTTGAAAAAATAGCTTTAAGACAAACTACTTTTTTCTTTTAGAAGCACTGTTCTGCATATGGGAACATGTAAAGAAGATCTGAGCTACCCTGTGATCATGTATATACTATTCAAAGCCACTGGAGTGACACTATGATAAAACTGGAAGGATGAATTGAGAAAGAAATAGTCTATGGAAAGTCTATGCTGTTCAAGCCTGTTGCCTTTCATGATTTTTAGTTTGCTTTTTCTCCATAGCCCATCATACACTCCACCTGGAAAGAGCTTCAAAGCTATTCCATCTTTCTGTGTCTACATCCAATTCTTTCTCATGATGGAGGTACTGTTCTTTCTGTTGGCTTATTTCAAATGTGATGGAGCAGGAGAAGTGTCAAATACAATTATGCTCCTACATGCTCAGTGAAAAATAAATGGCTAGGTGAAGAAGAGAGTACCTTCCTGTTGGGCTCACAAATGCTTAGAGAGAGTTTATCTCAAATCAGTAGGAAAGTGGACCTCAGTAATTCCAGGGCTGATGGAAGCACTTATTCTCTGTCATTAACATCTCCATTTATTTCACCTATTGTTTTTATGACTTTTTTTTTTTTCTTCAAAGGCTTTCTCAAATAGTACCCATTAATTTGACCACAAGTTTGTCAAAACAAATGTAATTTAAATGTGTAATTTAAATTTTAACAGTCCTCTTCTCTGCACCAAGTAGCTGTTAATTCATCACTTGGCTGTTGAGGGTAGATCTAATGGTTAGACAGTGTGTCCAAAACCTAAACTTGTGCCCCTTGTTGAGCACTTTAATGATGTGAGTAGCTTAATAGTCTGAGAGTTTGCCATACTTGACTGAACTGAGAACACCTTTCAGTGTAACAGTCCAGTCTTTGACACTTCATGTTCCTATTTTCTAAGATACAAATACATGATCTGGGCTTGTGATTCATAGCAGAAGATGACTGAAAGCTTTAGGAAGTGAGTCTGTTGCTAGGGCTTTGACCCAGCATCAACTCATGTAAATACATCAGCAAAGAATAAAACTAGTTCTATATTCATCTATTACAGCCATCCATCTGTTCTTTAAACCTTTAGCCTTATGGGGTTTTGGATCATTCTCTGTTGAAGTTTAGCTGCTTTCTGATTCTTTTTTTATTAAAGTATTTGATACATTGCTACAAACATATTGTGAAAACAAGAAAAATAATCTTTGGTATGGGATGACATTTCTTTGGATTAATAAAACTATCACAGTATAAATTTAATCTATTATTTGGCTGTCTCCTGAAAAGCATCCATGCCAAATTAATTTCTTTAAATTAGATTCATTGTGCTGCTATCATGATTATGCTGATTGCACAGTCCAACTCATATGAATATACATGACTCATTAATATTTTGATTAGCTTGGCTTTTTCTTATGAACAGCTCCTTTGTTGAAAGGACTAAATGACGCTGACATCTAAGAGCTGTTACATGGAAGGTAACAGGATAAATTTCTATTATGTCAAGCAGACATAAGTTCTTTTAATTTTTTTGAATACAGGCTGTAGATGATAGTTTGGAATAACAGTATGTGATTTTTAAGTGGGCCACATCTTGGGCCATGTGTTAACTTTTCCATGTCTGTTGTTGCCATTGCAAAGTTTCTGTAGGTCCTCTTTGTTGCATACTGACCCTCGGAGCTCGATTTTGACCTTGGATGCTCATTGCTGTGAAGCTTTTGTAGGCAGAGTTTTAGGACAGACCTTGTGTAACTTGATTTTACAAGTGCTCAGCACCTCTAGAAGGGACTATATGCCCAAGTAATGATGCAGACAGTTTAGGTTTTGCAAAACGGGGCTTTAGCTTGTCATAGTTGCCTTTATAACTTACATCTGACACTTGGCTCCCCAGAGGGTGGAAAAAACAAAGAGAAGTTACAGATTAATCTACTTGTTAAACAGAACTTGCCACAACAGCAATTGTCATAGTTGTCATAAATGTATTTAGTACAAGTTTTGACTGTAACTTGAAGTATACTGCAATATCTCTTGATTCCTTTTAGTATCATCTATAGGCTGCATATATGACTTGGTTTTATTCTGCTGATACTGATGAAGCACCTGAAAGAGGTATCAAGAGAGGGGTGATGGCCTTCTATCAAGTGCAAAATTAAATCAAGCAATTTATAGGTACCTTGTTTTTGCAGTATTTGAAAATGCAGCTTCCCAAACATATGGAGACTTTATGCTACCATCAGAAGCAGATGCAGGGAGTAAGTTTATGTCTAGAGTTCAATATGGCTGCTATTTATTTTTTTATCACACATTCATGATGCAAATGAAGTGTCTTGAATTCATATATTTTAGAGTATTGGTAGGACCACAGTCTTTCACGGGTGCCTCTGAGAGGGGCAGCACATAGCTGTGCTGAATAGTCATGGTCTGCTCTTTCCTCCCTGGGACTTGCTTCGAGGCCAGTGACCCACCCTTTATCTTTTTTATAGCTGCTAATTTGTTCTGTCCCCTCTGATCCCTGCTCGGTCATGTGTTGAAGACATACCTACAGACTCCCTACTTAGTCTCAGCAGGTTGTTTGTGAGATCAGGGATAAGTATATTGGAATTCAATTATTTTTATACACTAGTGTTCTTGTATATAAGCATGAGTGGTGTCCATAATGTGATAAAGAGCATTATGAGTTACATTTAGGAAATTAATTTTTGCAGGTCTGTAAATCAAAGGTGCCAGTTCATACACATAAATACTCTCATTTTAAACATGCATCTAAATACTACCTAAAGGCTTAGAGTTTTGAAGATATCATTTGGGTTCATTAGACTCGCTTCCTAATTAGTTTTACCTTCTCAACTTTTGCAGTGTTAAGTTTGTGTTGGCATAGTTGCTAATCGATAGATATTTCAGCTGTGAAAGCAAGTAAGGATGTGCTTTGAATTTTTTATTTTGCTCCCTTCTGAAGAAAAATGTCCTTTCAAATGCATTCCTCCAAAACCAAAAATTTCTGAATTAATATAAAATTTGGTCTTCTATGCTATGCCCAAATGTGAAAAGCATACCTAGGAACTAATCTATTTAGGAAATCACTTTTCTTGAGCTTATTTTTAAGGTTGTCCTGCAGCTCAATGTAGACTTTCTTTAGATGTAAGGAAAATAACACAGACTTTATGGCAAACTGTCTGTTGCTTTGTATCATTTTGAGGTGCATTTCAGCTAATTCAGAAGCAGCTGGCTGTAGTACTCCATAAAATACAACAGCTATAACCCTAATGCTCTGTCTTTGAGGTGTCTCAGATGTAGTAAAAGTCTGTATAAAGCCTACATTCTTCTCTGTTTTCCTTGTTTAGATGAGCAAGGAGATTAGCTATAGATGCACATGCTCAGGGAGAATTATTTGTTGCTTCTACTTTCTGGCTTCGGCTGACAATTTTTATATTATCTTATCATTTGATTTATTTCAGATCAATAAAATTTATTCACCTTTTCAAGACACTTGATTTTTCATTTACACAAGTGCAAGGGAAAAGTATCTCTAAATTATAGTAAATAAATAAAACTTTTATTTGGGTTAGGTTATTTTTTAATAAAGATAAAAGCAATGTAATCAAAATCTGTTCTGTTTGAACACACTCATAGTGGAGAAGTCCAAAACTAATGTTCAGTTATTTTGTGAAAGACTATAACCTTATGTTCACACTAAAGAGTTAGAATAATGTCCTAATCTTGTATGTAAATATATTTGTGTATATAATATGTAGAATATATATTCTATTCTTCTTTGGTGTGTCTTCTAATTATATTTCAACATCATATCTAAATTTGAAAGAAAGATTTATTTTTTGTCAGAGAAACGTTATTATAGAGTGCAGAAGAGCACCAGGATGACAATCATTCTAATTTTGACATGTTCAGTAATTGATCCACAAAAAATTATTTAAAAAAGAGGGCAGGGACAGACATAACCCTGAAAAAGTATGTATTTTAGTTTTTGTACATGTTGATTTAATCAGATGTAGTTAGCATAAAACATTCCAATAAGAATTTCTTAGTTAACTTTAGTGAGGCAGCTGCAGTTGTACCTGTAATGTTTTACTAATGTATTCTTAAATCCAAACAGTAATTTTTGAGAAAGAGATTTATATTTAAAGAATCCAAGTGATGATGTATTCACCTTCCTTTTTAGGTAATTCATTCTTCTGAGTTATTTCTTCAGTGTAACACTGATTTCTGTGCTAGAATTTCTTGAACTCTTACTTTCATGCTTTCAATTTCTTATATAAAATGGAGAGAGACATTGTTTTGTGCTGTGTTTGTTTTTAAAGTGAGCTGTTACTGGATGTCATTCTTCCAGAACACATTAGATTTTGAGAATAGAAGTTGAATTCACATTGTAGTTATATTGTTTTGTTTTTATCTTTCCATGGAAGAGTGTCTGTCTCAGACTAATAATGGTGGAGACACGAAACAGTAAAACATTGACCATTAGAAACTCTTTGCAATATGCATTTGGTTTGTACCTTGATGCTGGTAAATGGAATAGATTTTGTTTGCAGAATCACCGTGACATTGGAAGGTGTTATATAACTGCCATAATTTTGGCTAGCAGGAACTCAATATTATGTAAATATCAGAATAACCTAGCTGGCTGCTGCAAGGGGTTGGAGCACAATCAGATTGATTTTCCATAATGAATGTTAATAATGATCAGTTAATATTAACTACCCCTTTCTGCTGTGTGATAACAGGGGTTCCTGTTAAGTTGAGGATAATGTGACAAAGCTTTTGGTGTTGCGTGACATCTCATACAGGAAGGGAAAAAGTCACAGAGTATTGTCAGCTGTAGGTGCTGTTGTGGGTTTTGTCCTGCTCTGCTTGCTCCTGTGTCAATCCCAATGTCTCAAAGCATTTTGAGCAGGCATCTAGATAAGTTACAAAAGTACACTTTCTTCAGAGGTCATGATGACTTTGCATAATGAGTCCATTAGATGTGGTAATCAATATCAAGCTCTTGGATCGTATGAATATTGATGAAGCAATTGTAGCAGGGAGGGAGATGGGGAATTGAGTTGCATTTTGATATAATCAGAGAAACAGTTAATGGCCTAGGTAGATTGTGGGTCTGGTAACCACCTTACAACATTTTGGAACCTTCTAATTCATCATTAATAATGGAAGAGCCATTATAGCAGTTACAAGGAAAAAGAATTGAAGAATTGAACAAGGCTTGGGTTGCATTCTGCCCACATAAAAACACTGGTGTCACTGCAGTTTTTGAAATATTGTAATATCAGTGGATCACAAGGTGGGGAATTATGTCACCTTTTCAATAGAAATTACCTTCAAATGTTGAAAATAAAAAGGCAGGTAATGTATCACTTCACCTACTGCTACAGCACTCCAGACCTGAGGAGGTGGCTGAGATAGCTGTCTGGCATCCTGCATACTCAATTTTAACTGCTGATCTGGTTTTTTCTATTTGTTATCTTTTTGTTGGGTTGAGTTGTTTGGGTAATTTTGATTTGTATTTTTTGTTTGTTTTTTCCTTGTGAGTCCATCTTTTCTGCAGAAGAAGAAGAGTTGGGAGGGTTTTGTGAGACATGACTTGGTGCATGTACCTGTAGTTGGGTGCCTCTTCTGGCCTGTGTTTGGTGCCATGGCTGTGTCTCTCTGAGCCCTGTAACCAGCATAGAAACCTCTGAGTATCTCTGCTGAATGCTGAAATGTAAGAGGTGGCTGAAATATGTTACACTGGTATTAGGGAGTTTACAAGCAGTAGTGCTTGTAGTGATATATTACATAATCATTTGATCTCTGGCTTGCTTATCAGTCTGCAGGATGGGGTAAACAGAAAATTCATACCTTGCGGAGGTTGATCTGAATATTTGCCAATAAGTAACTGGCAAACATATGGAGGCTGAGGTCATTTCAGGTGTGAGCAAAAAGAGGGCAAAGGGAAACAAGCAGAAAATGTGAAGCAAAAAATCTGCTGCTTTATCAAGTGAGAGAAAGAACCTCTGACAGAGGCATGAAATTTGAGGTGTGAATTCAGTGGAAAAGCTCTAGCCTGTGAAAGGAGAGTGCACAATTAAAATTTCATACTGTTTTGACTGTGTAAGCAACAAATGTGATGTTGAAGCCACAGCCTTTTCTCATTCAGCAGTGGAAGTGAATGGCTCTGAATTGAAGGTCTAGGTCAAGGTTACTGTTCAGGTAGTTTTTAAGAAACTCAGTCATATTGCACGAACCAATTTTCTCAAGAATAGTACAGTATCCTGAGACTTGGTTCTTATTCTGGCATTTTCTTCAGAAAACCAGTGTGAAGAACAATTAGGATTTTTTTATAGGATACTTTAGGGGGAGCTTCAGGGTTGCATGTTTTACACAAGAGAATTCTACAGCTTCCTAATGCAATGCAAATCTATTTGATTAATACATACGCCATAGATGTAAAGGGCAAAATACAGTTAGACACGGCAGCAGAAAATCTACATTGACAGAGGATATTTAAAAAAATAGATTTCCAGATAGTAGCAAGTACATTTAGCTGCAATTGTTCTCCAGTGACTAAAGTAAATACCTAAAAATAAATGTTGTCTATAAATAAGTATTTGATAGAGTGCCAAATTTCTCTGCTGTTTATGGAAAAGCAGAGAAAAAAGAGGCAGTAGCTGTGACTAGTTTTCCAGTATGTGACCTATTGTGACCCATACTCTGGCACTGCTGAAATGAGACCAGTGTAGTTTAAATTTGTGGCCTGAAAGTCTGATGTCAGAGAAAACTGCCATAGAGGTATTTTGGGGAAATCAGGCACATAAGTTTCAAGATAAGAATTTGAATATACAAAAGAATTATGTTAGGTAACTGTTTTAAATACCATTGTGACTATGTATGACTTTGATTAGACTTGGTTAAATTTTTAGAAAGTAGTGTTTTGTATTTATGGTAGAGATTATAGAATTATAGGATACTTTGGGGTGGAAGGGACCTTCAAGATCATCTAGTTCAAACCTTCCTGCCATAGGCAGGAACACCTCCTACTAGACCAGGTTGCTCAGTGTTTTGTCCAGCCTGGCCTTAAACACCTGCAGTGAGGGGCATCCACAGCCTCTCTGGGCAACCTGTTCCGGTGTCTCACCACCCTCACAGTAAAGAACTTCTTTCTCATATCCAGCTTAAATCCTCCCTCTTCCAATTTACATCTGTTTTTCCTAGTCCTGCCATCACATATCCTATTAAAACGCTCTCCCCCAGCCTTTCTGTAGGCCCCCTTTAGCTAATGATAAGCTATTACGAGGGCCCCCCAAGCCTTCTCCAGGCTGAGATTTGCTGCTGTTTATTATTATTATGGTCCTTTTTCCATTCTAGTTGAATTTTGGAATGCCCTTCTTCTTCCAAAGCATGTTGAGATGCCACCATATGTGCAAGCTTTTAGAGCACAGATAACCACCTCCTGTCTTGCAGGGAGCTCCTGCTGAAGCTGGTGTCCAGCTGAACACTGGCAGTGATTTACCCTTGGCAAAGAGTTATGGTCAGATAGGGGTCCAGCATTATTGCCATCTATTTCGTTACCTGTCTTCCTCGGAATATTTTTTGCTTCTGTTGTTTATCAAACAGAAATCCCAGCACTTAATTTCATTATCACTTATGACAGTTCCATTAGTGATGCCAAATTTTGAAGACATGCACCATTTACCATTTTATTTATTTATTTTTTAAAAGATTTTCAGCTAATTCTATCCAGAATTCCTCTGCTTCTCTGTAACACTGAGTATTTTGCTGTCTGGCATTGCCTTTATAATTTTTTATAATTCTTTAAATTTCGTTTTTACTTCATAGAAAGGGGGGTTCCTTCTGCAGATGGAAGTATGGGTTCTCAGAAGATAAATCTTCCACCCTTACTAAACTCTTTATAAAATTTTCGTTTCTCCTGATTGGGGTGTCTTGGTGTCTTCTTTGCGTTTTTACCAAACATCTCTTGAAAGTAATTTTTTATATTCCCTAGAGAGACAGTGTGCAGGGTGACACAATGGCTTTTCATTTCTCTGACATACCTACCAGTTGCATGCACTTGTCCTATGACCTGTTTTGTTTAGTGGTACATGTATAAACTTGGACATTAAAACAGCCTTCAAAATTTCAGGTTATTTATCTTTTCTCAAGTAATCTTTGCAGCTACCAAAAACCTTGTGAAAATCATTGTAATGGTCTGTTATTTTCCATCTTTAAATTTTGGGTTTTTTTCTGGCTGAAGTTATAATCTTTTGTTAATCTCTGAAGAGCATAAAAAATCTGAATGGAAAAAATATGGGAGCCCTCTGGTGGCTGCTACAACATCTGCAGATAGCCCTGTAAATAAAGAGCATAAAAAAACTAAGTTGGTTACCAAAATGCTGCCAAAGCAAGAAAACTCCCAAATACATTTTTATTCTCACGTGCAGTCACTTTAAATGCTATTAGATGCATTTCTGGTAATAATTTCCATTACTCCTAGAATTACTACCAGTTTTCTAAAATAAATGCAGTTTAAATAGAAATTCTGAAATTCTTCCACCCCTCCAAACCTTGGCATCTGCTAGCAGAGAATGGTACATAATAGAGCCCTCTGTAGCTTTATTTATTATTTTGTTTTCATATAAGGCCCCAGCCCATGTTCCGAGGGCTCTTCTATTTGAGGATTTTAGAGAAATTAAGGCAAAGAAAGAACACTTGTACACAACATAAAAATAATTTGGCTAGATTGTTCTTCATGTGCTTGGCAAGACTAGGAATTTGAGAAACTAGAAGTTATATAAGGTATAGACAGAAGTACTATGCTCCTCTTCTCTCTAGGGTTCTCTTGGTTTCTAAATATGTGGTTTCACTAGCTGGAGAAAAAGAAATGAAATGGTTCTGGAACTGATTATACAAAAGCAAGAGAGTTCTTTCCATCTTTAGGTGTAAGGGAAGGATCTGGGCAAAGATGGGGTTAACTTTTTTTACAAAGGTCTAAAAGAAATTCTTTCCTCTTTACCCACTTTTTTTTAGTCTTCTTCAGTAGCAAATAGAGGGTAGGAAAAAGAAAAGAGATAAAAGAAATATACACAATATATTGAAGTTTCTTCTTATTAGATAGCAGCGGAAATCAGGCTACTTCTATATGATTTTTTTTAAAGTTATCTTTAGTTTTTACCTATTTTTTCCTTGTTGAATGTGAGCACTTAAATTCTTTTTCAACACACAGTTTTATTTCAGTTGTCTTTTAAAAAAATCTAATTTTGGTTCTGTTTGAAAAGTACTTCTTTCTGGCCATCCCTCACAGAACCCAAAAACCTCATGATTTCCCCTCAACACAGCAGCCCAAAATCATGGTGGGGGGGTTGGAACTCGATGATCTTTNCTTTGAAAAGGACTTCTTTCAGGCCACAGCAACATTGTATGGCCTGCCCAAAATCATGGTGGGGGGGTTGGAACTCGATGATCTTTAAGGTCCCTTCCAACCCAAACTGTTTTATGATTCTATGGTGGAAGTGTCTCCTGGATGAGAGGCTGAACCCTTTTCTGGTCAAGTTCTGGTGTCCTGTCTTATCTACAGTCTTGTTCAATTTGATCAAACCCAGTAAATCACTAAGTTGTCTACTAGCTGAAAGGAATGAGAAAGGGAGATTGAAACCCTATGAAACACACAAGTGTACGTATTGCTCTATATGAGGGTTGTATTACTCCACCCTGCCAAAGCCTCAGGGTGCTTGGCATTTATTCTTAATCTGTAAAAAAAAAAAGCATCTGCTATGAGTGCTGCTGTGGAGCAGTCATTCCAGCTTGCTTGTCCATGTAGACAAGCACTTACATTGTACTTTCCATCCTTTGTGAACCTCTACAGAGTTCCCTTTTTTACAGACTTGGCAATCAAACATTTGGAAAAACGTAGACTAATTTTGCCAGTTTAAAATATTTCTGGTGACTGTGCTATTCATGAAAAGTTGAGGCTTTTTTTTTTTGTTTTTTTAGTGCAATAGTAAGGTAGAGTATCCTCACAAAATAAAGCAAGTGGATTGTATGCCAATACAATAGAAATGGTCTTTGGTGTTGTCCCAGCTCTGACTAAATATAACAATAGAGTATTTAGACAAAAAAGATATTTGCAATTGAATAATGTGGCTATTATTCAAATTGCTAATGCAAGGAGCAGACAAATCCAATCATACCTCTTATGACTTATGCATGGTGGCTGGCAGTATTATTACATTAGTCTAATAGGGCTGACTGCTGAAAAATGTTATGAATTTCTGGGAATGAAAAATGTGGACTTCCTATGCATGATTTAAATGGGCATAGCAATGACACATATTCCTAGTCAAAAAATCTCAACTGATTCTTCAGCTCATTTAAATGAGACTTGATTGTACAGCTGTAAATTAGTTTTTTCTTTCCTCTTCCTGAGTGTGCTGTGATGGTGAATATTGCGTTAGGAGAGACCAAAAAGTGAGGATTGCAGATTGTGTGATGACTAGAAAGCCTCATGGTGGAACTAGAAATATGAAGTGAAACTCATTTCTGTGGTTAGCAATAACAGAAGTTAGGGCAAAAATCCAGAAATTGAAGGGGGGGGTGTGTGAAAAGCTGGTGATGGGAAATCAGTGCAGTTGGCATTGAGAGGGTTTTTTTGTCTGGTTTATAAGGAGGAACCATGGAAAATACAAGGAAAAATGTGGGAGATGTTTTCTTTAGGATGGTGAGAAATTTGCAGTTCTTGAGTGGAAAAGAGCATTATGGGAGAAGTTTGCAGAAATATAGTTATTATTTACATTATAAACCTTCAGAGGTCAAATATGCACAATACTTGAATGAGATGTTAGAGTGCAATTTACACTGACATTTGTAGCATAGATTTCGGAGGCCTTTCAAATAGCTGCAAAGAAAACATTCCAAACACGAAATGAGCTACAGAAGTGTTGAAATTATTTCCTGAGTTTACAAGAGTGCCTGAAACAATGGCTATGAGGTGTGAATTGCTTCCTTCATTTCAGTTAAATGTATTTGGAATTAACTTGTTTCTATATGCCTACTTTACTAAATGATAGTTCCGCTGACTGTGTATGGGGAAAAATTACTTGTGAACCAGATCAACTTAGTCACAACTTGCAAACACACAAGACACTGTTTCCTCTATTGAATTCCTATCTGGTCTTTATCATCCTATTTTACTGGGGAGAGATAATGAGGTTTGGACTTTCTCTAGCTTTAGGAAAACCTTTTATGTTTTAAACACGATGAGTGTTTGTACTAATATTTCCACAGGCGGTGAAGTGATTAAGGAAAAGATCATCCCCTACATTGTCTTAGTTATCTGCCTTGTATCTCAGTAGAGAAAGTAGCAATAAAACCTACTGGTATTTGATAGCCAGAGTGGGGCTGTTGATGTGGATTAACACAGGCTTTCACACATGTGAAGTGGTTAACTAGTACTCCAAAACTGTGTGACCAAATACAAAGGGACAGTAAGAAGGGATGGAGCAATAAAAGTA
Organism: Turnix velox; assembly: GCA_013400935.1. Taxonomy (NCBI): domain Eukaryota; kingdom Metazoa; phylum Chordata; class Aves; order Charadriiformes; family Turnicidae; genus Turnix; species Turnix velox. The sequence goes on from VZTY01022934.1 coordinate 55,083, forward strand.
TTGTTACACAAGTCAGTTCATAATATTTTTTCTGCTGATATTTTTATTACCTGGCTGTTGCACATGCAGAATAGTGCTGAAAAATGTTATCATAGTTTTTTATGGACTTCTGTATTCTAGAAGATGATTCCCAGAGACATAGGGTTACTATTAGGTTTGCTTTTAATCACAGCTCAGACTTGAGTCCAGTGAATGGCAACTGGAGACTAATTTCACATAACTTACATGGTCTTCATATCAATTGCCTAGGACACATACAGATTTAGACATTTTCCATGGGATTTTCTGGTTCTCAGAATGCATCATGGAAGTTCATTTTCAACAATATTTTTTTCTTACTTCAGTTCTTTTCACCTTCATTGGGTCATCTCTAGGTCAGTGCTCTCCTCCACTGCCTTTGCTTTACCTTCTTGCTCAATTCATAGAAGAATCCAGGGTGTTCTGACCGTCTAAAAAAGCTATTATAAAATAACACAATACCTCAAACAGTGATTTTCAGCTTGTGCAAGCACACCTGTTTTGGTTAATCTATCATCTTTTGTCTCTGCTGTCTAAGCAAGTCTAGCTTGACTGGTTTCTCTGCCAGCCATGGTGAGGACTGTATGAAGGACAGACTGAGAATTCTTCTTTTGGTCTTAGCACCAGTTTGGTTCATGGTTATTTCTCTGTCTTATACATTAGAAGATTAGCTATCCAAGTAAAATGATCATTGAAGAACATACAAAAGGATATATGTAATGACTTCTAGAGAACATATTTCTTTAAAATTGAGAAAAGTCTGAACTTTCAAACTCCAGGGAAACGAAAGCAGGCACTTTTATGATTTACCCATCTTGGTAAATCATAACCAATGTGCCTGATACTTAGGGGAGTATTTGGTCATTCATAAATACAAATCTGACTTTGATGTATAAAATGCCTTGGAAGTTCTATCAGGATTAATTATACTTTATTCACAACCTGGAAGGAGTTTTTGCCTGGGCTGTTTTGCAGATGAGATGTCTGTTATAGGAGCAAGTGCACCTGCAATTCCTTGTGTTTCCTGCAAAACATTATCCAAAGATGAACGCAAGAGTAAGAGGAATCCCGTTGCTTCCAATAGGCATCAGAATTGACTCATGGCATACAGTCTGGTTTTTCAGAAGATGATTTTCAGAAGTGCTGAAAGGCCAAGTGCTCAGGCTTTCAGGAGCACTTAATAACCTCAAACACTTTGAAAGTCCCAGCCTAAGGGCTTGGAGGAATAATAGAAAATGCATATGACACTCACCCTCTTAATGTGTTCACTAGTATTTAATGCACCAGAAAAACAGAAAGTAGATGCAGAAAGGATCAGGGAGGGTTTTTTTCTCCCATTATTGTGTTCCTGCTGATTAGAAGTCCTCTAGGCACTGGATTTCCTCTCTCCAAAATGTCATTAAAGCTGTGATGGCTCTGAAGAACTGGTAATTTTCTGTTCAATTGCAAATACTTTTTGAGGAGACAGTCTAGGAAGGAGTGAATTTCTTATCTTAAGAAACAGTACTATTTGAATAAAATTATGTATTCAACATTTATATTAACAACTAATAGATCTTTTCAACTCTGTTTTACCACAGAAGCTTCTGGTGAAAACTTATCTGCTCCATTTTTAGGTTATTCATGGTTATTAAATGAGTATTGAGAGGAATGGGAGTTGATTTTAACTTTACTTGGACCCATGTTTGGAGTATTTTTCTCTCTTTCAATTATAGAATAATAAATCTCTTTTGAGAATCATACAACTCTGTACTAGACAAAAAGCTTTTTGTTAACACAAAATTACCATATTTTTTACAAACTGTAGAAAGCGGGTTAAACAAGGTAGTAAAACTAAATGGTGCTTTTCAGACAGTGCAGTTAGGCTGCCCTTATTCTTACTCTTCCTGCTGGTGAAATTTATGGAGTTGCAACTTACTTCATCAAAATTCTCACTGGATTTGAATTAATTTTTACTATTGATATTTAGGTTGCTCATAAAAGTCTTATAAGTGATTAATTGGCTGCTAATGCTCTCCTGCATAGGAATTTAATTTCATGCCATAAAGTTTACTATCCAACAGTGGCTTTTCTGTTGGCATTTAGTATTTTCTAGCTTGCTGATGTGTAACTTCAAAGGCGAATGCAGTATTAATATTAATACTACCTTTTCTACAGCTTTCTTGGTAGACTCAGTCATCTTTAGAGTAGCAGGACAGGAAACTACTAGAAAGATGATTCTTAGCAGATGGCATTAATATTCATGGCATACAATTAAGTCCAAAAATGTGTAAAGGCAGGAGCAGCACTGAATATCTTTACTGCACTTATGGAAAGACAGGTTAAGTATAAATGTGAATATTTTCTATATTCAATAAAACTTTAAAACAGAACATCAATCTTTCCAGTCAGCAATTTCTGTGTCTTCCCAAAGAAAACAGGTAGGGAAAGTCAGTGCCACTCATAGTATGGCACAGTTCATGACATAGTTTGTCTATTTTTGGTATAATTATGGTTGCTTCAGGCGAGTGGAAACTGTGGATTCTTTAATGACATATAAGCTGTTAAGAACAGAAAATCAAGATACTAACCTCTAGAGAGATGGTGTTGGTTGCACAGGATAAGAGTACCAATGATAACTCTATATAGAGAGAAAAAGAAAAGAATACAGCTATTTCATGTGCTTTGGCCTTTTTATATTTTTATTTTGTGATGTGTTTTTTGCAATTAATTTTGGGTAATGCTGTTTCTCAAAGGTTCTAAAGGACTGAAATGACCCTAATAGAGCACTGACACTCTTTATATTTGAAAACTCCACAGAAAAATCAAAACTTCAGCTCAATTATCTCTAATTGTTTTAAGATCTTTTAGACTTATGAAGATATTTTGAACTTTTTCTTCAATAAGCAAAAGTGGTTTCATTTCACTTGATAGCAATTTGTTGTGGACCTCTTAGTAGTAAAGTCATGCTGACCTGACTTTGTCAATGGGATAGGAGCTCCAGTTATACCCAGCCTGACTGGTCCAAGTGGCAATGACTGGCTCTGTTCTTCTGCAGAAAGCTGTTTTGACCACTGGTGCTCTTAGTTTTCTGATGTTCTGCTGATGAATATTTCTCCTTTTATGTCTGTTTCATCACCCAGAGGATGCCTTACTGTTTCTTCAAAATACTGAAGTCTGCATTTGGGTTCTGAAATTAGTAACTCTCCTTGGTATCTAGTACTTAAAGGGAAGGTTTATTTTTTGGGAAGTGCTCATAATCCACATTTAGCTGATATGGGTGACTGGCCATATTACCTAATAACATCAAAAACTATTAGAATACAAGTGCAGGAAGTCCACTGTCCTTCACGTGCTCCAACATGTCCTGGGATCATCACAGAGTGGGTTTTTCTTGAGGATGTCTTTCATCCTAAAAGAAAACCACTTTTGTTATGCCCTGTACTGACATGCAAGTTGTTTGACTGAAACCTTTTCAATAGGAGTAAACTGGTAAAAGGCATTTTAGTGTGAATGCACACTGTATGCTTTTGCTTTATTTTGTTATTGTTGTCCCTGCAAGGACTGGGGAAAAAAAACAACTAAACCTTTGTGGTCATTAAAACAGGCTTGGACCAAAGATTCTTTCTAAATATGGCTCTTGCAAATCACTGGAGGAACTGCACTTCAGTTTAAATGCTTCCATTTACATTTTTTTTTTTAGACCAGACCTCTAGTTTTATGAACATTAGTAGGGCGGTATTTTGAATTAGCATAAATATTTGAATAAGTGTCCTTTTGAAGTTCAGGAGCAGTACACAATAAGATGATGGAAAATTTTTACAGTTGCATCTAGATCTTGCAAGAAAACCATAATATAGCAGATTTTTAAGGAGTAAGGTACATATTTGAAATACATGTTCCTGAACTGTGCTTTGAAGAACCATTTTTCAGCAGGCTCTAGGTGAAGACTTTATGGCTACCACAGTTCAGTTTCACAATAAGAAGGATGTCTGGCATACACTGTATGATTCTTGTGCAGCACTACATAATCTGGTTTGAAGTGGGGATAACGATGTGACAGAAGCATGAACAGTCTGCCCTTTTGCCTTCTTGTTCATTGAAAGCAGAGAAGAAAGCAGGTGCTGAAATTGGTTTGTCTCTGTATAGTAATGAGGAGGATTAATTTGCTTTGATATGTATCCTGACCAGCAGAAGAGACACTGCCTGGCACTGGAAAAAGCTTGCGTAATGCAAACCAAAACTTGGCTGCTTTGGCTCGTTTTAGACTTTTTGGCCTTGATGATGTCCTTTCTTTCAGTTATTTTTATTTATATATTTATTTATTTGTGCTTTTGTTAAGTCCTCAGGCCATGTGAGTTATGGCAGAATGCCTGGATTTCGGTCCTTGGATTTGGCTAGTTATGTGTCCCCCCTGCAGATAAATACTCTGAGTCCTGGTCTCTCCCCAGGATATCCATTTACTCCTCTATTGCATTCTGACTATTTATTATGGCTTCGTAAAAGAGCATTATGAATGACAGATAAAAATCTTTTGGAGAGAGTTTAGCCACAATAATCTTAATGTTTAGCTTAAGCTTCAGACAGTTTTTTGTCTCTGTGTAACTAGTTTACATCCTTCAGATGTTGAAAATTCTGCATCTGGACATCTGAAATAAGCAGCAGGCAGAGTCAAAACTGGAATTTTGTACTTTTCTCCCATCCTTGTGTTCTTGTGGGCCTGTAGATAGGTATGTAATGCAGGATGTCATTTGCTCTTTGAAGAGTTTATGTACCAGAAGCAACTCAGTGGTTCTGAAGAGTGATGCTTTTTATTGAGATTTAGGCATTTCCACCATTCTTTCTTCATTCCTCTGATTCAAAGGAATGCTGTACAGCTGGTTGGCATTGGAAGATGAAGGATGGAGGAGAGGAGAGGAGAGAGTGAGAAGGAAGTAGCATGATTTAGAATCATTGCTGTCTTGTGAGTTTGTAGCAGTCTTTTATTAAATTCCATTAAAATTCTTAGGTGTACTTTTGTCTGTCATCATTGAACAGATGTAACATCAGACTTTAAAGCAGGAAGAAGGCTCTTTCCACAACTTGTAGTTCAGAACAGATTTTGCCCTGCCTTTGCTATGTGTGTGGCAATGGAGTTACAGGTCACTGCAAGGTTAAAATAATTTGAATTAAAGAAGCACAGGACTTAGCACTGGGGTACATTAGGTGCTCTGGTAAGACCCAGATCCTTTAGGAAGAGGTTAGGCATGAGCTCATTTATCTTTTTTTCCTTTTCTTTGGAAAATCAAAACAGTGTCCAAAAGAAATGAATTACATGTAGTCTTCAGTTACAGAAATTTGTAAAAGTTTAAAGTCTTCAACTGTGTGTATTATATATTATAACAGAATGGGAGGATTACAGCAGCCCTTAAGAGTTAGGAAGAAATTTTCCAACTCTCAGATGATAATCTACTCCATCCCCATGGAGCAGTTGCTTTTTTTTTTTCTGAACTGTCTGCTATTTGAACAACTCTCCAATAAAACACTGAGTTAAATGTGTCCATTGCTATAGCAGTCACTGCCTCTGTGTCAAATAGCTATTTTTCTAGTGAGTGCACGTTAAGGCAGTTTTATCTTGATTCCCTTTGTGAGGTATTAACCTCTTGTACCACACTTATTGGGCACCCACATTGCCAGCTTTGCAGATTTGGTTTCTCATTCACTGTGTGAGTCTCTAAGAGACACATTAGCAGGCTGTAACTTAATTTTCTCAGAATCTTATTGGGATCTAATTTCATGTACTGCTATTTGTTGTTATGGAAACAGTATAATGAGTTGAGTTGTATAAGGATGAAAATATCACATACAGTTTCTGTTCAGGGTAAAAATGACAAAATGGCATTTCTATAAATGGTATTCCAGAATAAACTGCTTCAGTGGGACTCATGAAGTTTTCCTTCCAGCTAATTCTTCATCATTCTACATTTTTTTTTAAGTAAGTGGCAGAGGAAGCATTTTCAAAATGAAAATCATAGAAGACATTTTATAAAAATAGCAAGAAGCTTACTCTTCTCGTTTAAGGTGTAAGCAATAAACAAAAAACCCATGGTATCATGCCATAAAGCATTCTCTAAAATACCTTTATCAAATATAATCTAATATATCTGTCTTTGCAACATGATTTTAACTGGCAAATAACTAAACAGTGAGAGAGCATTGGGAGAGTTTGGCATTCCCCATAGAGAACAAGGTCTTTATGGTGTCACATAATTATTTGTCTCATAAAAGTAAAATTATGCCTGAGTAAATTTTTTATCCTGGACACTGACATGCTTGAAGTCTTACTTGCATTCTGGGAGTCTCTATAGAAATTTGGCAAACGTTGGCATCATTTGTGTAAGTAAGATCTGGAGCTGTGTGGAAAAGATAGGGAGTGTTAACAAGCATGAACTTCATTGCATCAGAATAGCAAAAAGATAAAAAACCCAGAAATATAAAAGGATAGTATTTGCATTAAGTTATAAAGTTGAGAAATACTATCACTTCATGAATAGGAAAAAATCAATTTCAGTACTAACATCTTTAAGTAACACTTGCAAAGGTGTTAAATCAGAGAATTGCTTACCTGGTTGAATGAGATGCAGAGAAGAATTTGACTTCCCTGGGCTTGAGGTTAGGCATTAGGTCTGCAGTTCTGGTTGGACCTTAACTTCTGTTGAAGAGCTGGTAAAGTTTTTCTGTATACCTTGCTTTGTCATTATCTTCCATTTCCAATCTGTCCACATGTTAAAATTCCCTGTCTTTTCACTCAGCTGAAACATTCAGTGACATTTATTGACATCTGCTTAAAAATAAATGGAAATATTTCCAGCAGTAATATTAGTTAAAACCAAGCAAAACGATTTCTCTTCATAGCTCTTTACAAACTTTTACTTAAGTCTTGCTTGTCAAGAGCAGCATTAGCAAGTGTGTGTTACACTGTATCATCCTAAAGTGTTCTGAATAGCCTTTGCCACTGGTTTTGTGGGTATATCACCAAAGAGCACACAAGTAGATGTGGTTTCAGTGTACTCAGTGGTTGTTTTTTTGTCAAGTCTGTGCAAGTTTTGCAGTTCATTAAGCAAAACAGGTTAAAATATGTTCAGCCATGAAGAGAAACATTCTTTCTTGGAGTATTATGGAAANTGGTTTTTTGTCAAGTCTGTGCGAGTTTTGCAGTTCATTAAGCAAAACAGGTTAAAATATGTTCAGCCATGAAGAGAAACATTCTTTCTTGGAGTATTATGGAAATTTGAATGAGGGTTTATGACAAATGAAAGTATATTAGGGAAGTCACGTGAAGGGAAAAAAGGGAGGAAGAAAGGCTTTGTCCATCTGTTTTTTTCCTCACTTCAATAAAAAGCTCTTTTCTTCACATTGCCGTCTTTAACTTTCTCTAGCAATAATATGCTTATTAATATACATATAGAAAAGGTCTGTTTATCACTTAGTAATAAAATAGGTATTGCAAAAGACTATTCAACCTTAATACAATCAGATCTGGCAGTCTAGCCAAATTTCAGGCTCTGAGGCAAAAATACCATGATGGAAAAAAGCAGCAAATTTGTATCAGTTTCCGTGTTTACCTGAAAGCATTGATAAAATGCTATCATGCATTATAAAATACTTTTTTCATAGCATATGAGGTCCTGCTGCTGATAAAAAACCATTATCTCAGAGGAGTTGGAGGTAACTGAAGGCTCAGTGAACTATGAATCTAGTGCAGTGGCAGGATCCCTTTCTGGCTGGAATAAGAAAGTGAAAACATATCTAATGTACGAAAACCTTGTGCAGATAGTTTGCTACTACTGCTAATCCTAGAAACTTCCCTCTCTGTAACTTACAAAGGAGATAAATGAGGTTTACCTGTTTTAATTATGCATCTTTTCTCAGGATATGATCTTAAGCTTAGCTTTTGCAGGTTTGGTCAAACAGACCAGCTGGTCAGAAGTAAATAGAATTAAGCCCAACTATATGCGGAGATACCCATCTCCTAAAGTCACCTTCACTTTGAGGGGAGAAAAGAAGGAAAGATTTTAACTTGTAATACTGTAGCTAACTTGTCCTTGTTTGTTTCCTTTACCTCCCCTCTTTCATTCAAGATCTGATTGGGGCTGTTCAATATTCAGACCATTGTTTTATCAATGAACATTCATTTAAAACCACTCTTAGGCACTGTCTGAAATCTCCTAGCTGCCAAACTCTCCCAGATTATCTAGAACTACCTGTATTGAATCCAGTCAAATAGTTCTCATACTTGTACAAACAAAAGTCTGATTCTTCCTTTTTATTAATTTGAACATTTACTCGCTAATGCTCTAATGCAAAAGAAGATAGGAGTAGAACTACAAACCTGTCAAATAGTAGACTTGTTTCCCTGTGATTGATTTTATGTTGTCTGTTTTTCTTATGTTCTTGGCTCTTTAAGTGGCATTAACTGGCAGCATAATGATAAAACCTAGAGGAATTAATGTGCTGGGAGTGTGATCCTTGTAGACCATGAAGAGCTGTCTATAACTGAAGCAGTATCAAGAATATCTTGTTATTTCATGAGCGTTATATGAGATAATTTTTGCATTGCATATGCCAAATGAAGTCATTGTGTGGTTATTGGTTTAATCTTAGATAGTTTTATTTGGTGTTTTGCATTTGCAGATTTTTCTAGCAGACTTGGGATGGGGGAGAAAAGACAAAGATAGAAGGAGAAAAGACTCATTTCTGGCCTGCTGATGATGTGCATGTGAGCACATATGTGTATATATATATTTGTGTGTGTATATATATATGCACACACCCACACCACCCTTATTGCCCATAACATATCCAAACGTTAGCCCAGGATCTAAATTTTACTGCATTTGTGCACTAAAGAATACTTATTAAATTTTGAAAATTTTCCTACATTCTTCCCCTGGAAGAGGGAAATGCTTTTGTTTTCCCGAAGTACTGAGTGGTTTGCCAGAGCTCTTTGTTTAATATAATGGTGAAATTTTAATTTGTCTGCTCTTACTATGGGTAGATGTCTTCTGTTTTGTTTTATGAAAGGCATTTTGTTATACCTCTTGTAATATTTTCAGAATAACTTTTTTACTACCTTTAAAATCTCGTGAAAGTAAAATTACTAATTATGTCAATTGAGCAGCCAAGAAAAAACTTACCTAAAGGTTTTTTAATGTAGTATTGACTCTTGTGGTTTTCACACAGAGGAAGCAGAGTCTCTTTTGCACCACTATAGTCACAGAAGTGCACTGGAGGCTGACAGTAAAGATTGTAAAACCTCGAGAACATGGTAACATACAAAAGTACCTGTCTTATTGGTAGTAGTGTCTAATCTCACATCATCTTTGTCCAAAAACAACTTGACAGAGTTCTCTGATCCTCTGAGTTTGAAACAAGGGGAGGAAATGCATGGATGCCCATCCTATACAAGAGAACAGGGCAGAGCAGAGCACTGGCTTGCCTGAAGCAAGTTGTTCTTTGAAGGCATCATGCTTTATTTGAGGGCATCTAGGGAGAAGCAACCTCAACAGCTCACCCCATCAACGTCCTTTGACATGGAGCACTGCAGAATGGGGAGAGAGAAGCCAGATTTTTCAGTTTCCTGTCTTTGCTTGCCCCTATCTCCCAGAGAAATCACAAGCAAAGGACTTGGCAATTTCCTTTACCATCCAAGGAAGCAGGAGAGAGCAGAGGATCTCCCCCACCCCTCCTCTGCATTTGGAGTGAAATGTGTATCTCCCTTTCCTCACTGGTAAGCTTGTGCACTACTGAGTGTAAAGAAAAATTTTAGAGTCATCTGTTACAGGGATGAGTTGTTGGAGCGTGGGATGTGAGGAAATCTTAAAAAGGTGGCTCCCAAGGGGAAGTTCCCATAATGTTTTTTCATTGGTACCTTCTATTCTGTTTAAAAAACAGCCTTCCATGAAAGATTACAGCTGAGTGAGTGAGCAGTTAGTTACAAATTACTAACAAAAGCTAGACAGAGGATGATTTGACAGTATTTTAAAATTAATGGTCTTCCATAGAGCATTTAACTTCTCTTTTTTTTTTTTTTCTGGCAGCCTTGGCAATATAAATTAGTTCAGTAAATCAATTTTACATGAACTAGTTTTCGATGCTTTTAGTAGGATTGTTAGTGACACCATAATACTATAGATGCTGCTGATTAAATCCAAGATACTGGTAAACTAGGAGCTGGCAACCTTGGAAGGTTAAGTGATTGTCATAACAAAAACCAAAAAATATACTTCTGGCAGTTAAGCAAATAATACTTTTTTTAAAAAATGGTTTTGCTCACAGTCCTATGAACTAATTTTATAAAAAGAAATGCTCATCTATTTTACTTGAGGTGAGTGTCTTGTTTTAGGAGAAATGTGCAGTGGTTTATGTGGGAGGCTGTTCAAAGAGAGCAGCCCACACATGAAGAACTTGTCTCTTTGAACATGTAATACAACATAAAGGATTAATTTTTTATTTTAAGACAAGGCTTAGATTCTGTACAAAACTCCAACCTGGTAGAAGTGTCGCATAAACACATGCCATTGTGCAGGCATTTTCACAGCTACATCCTTTAAAGCATTTTTCCAAAGCTGGTAGTGATCATATCTGCTGCAAAAAGGATTTTCTTTGTAGTACAAATACATGCTTTGATTTCAGATTTTGTTATCTGAGAAGTTTGAAGGAGTGTTAGATGGCCTATTGCACCATCCCAGTGGAAAAGGTGTCCTGTGCAGGCCAAGTGCCAGCAGCCACATCCTCTGCTATCAGTAGCAAGCCCTGCTACAACTTTCCTTTCCATAGATTCTTCTCTGTCTTGGATTTTAAGGTGAAAATAAATTCTAAGTGTTTTTATTCCATTATTGACCAAATCTGTTGCCACTGTGCTTACTCTTGAGAGCAGCATATTAAATGGTGAGAGACAGTACAGCTTCAAAATAAAGAGCAGTCAATTTAGGCTAGCTTTAAAAGACTTTGTTTATAAAAGATCTTGAGAGCTAGTAAATACTCTTCTTCAAGGAAAATCAAGAACAGAAAATTTTGCTTTGTGACAAGCCCTTTTGCCTATTAGTAATCTGAAGTCTGCTTTAAGGTTTAGTACCTGAGAGTTACCCTTACTGTCTGTCCATGTTTGTCCATCCTTAGGTTACCCACCAGCAGAAAACTTACATCTTAGATACTTATATCTTTCATAGAGTTAAGACATAGAAACAAGGATTCTTCTTAACTACAATGTCCTCCTTTTCCAGTTAGGTTAATTAACATTGAGCTATCCTTCCTTCTTATTTTATTTCCTGAATTCTGCCCCTGCTCTTTAGGAAACATCCCAAAACAGTTCTTTTCATTTCATGCCTAAAGCAAGAGCTGGACTTTGTTTTGTTCAATCAGAGATACTATTTATCCCATCTGCTTCTGTGCTGTTGTTGTGAAAGGACTGGTTGGCAGTGATAGGATGTACATGTCACTGTGGGAACACTGTGGTTTGTGATGACTGTAAAGCAGGAGCAACAAGGCACAGCTCTTGCAATTGCCTGCAGTCACAGGCAGAGCATCTGCTCACCTGAACCACTTTGGTTTAGGCTGAGAGAGCATACAGGATTCACAGAATCATAGAAGTGTTGAATTGGAAGGGGCTTTCAATGGTCATCTAGTCAAACCCCCCTGCAACAAGCAGGAGGTTTTACAATCTTTACTGGCAGCCTCCAGGCACTGTACTTGATCAGGCTTCTCAGAGCATCATCAAGCCTGGCCTTCAATCTCCAGGGATGGGACCTCTACCATGTCCCTGGGCAATCTGTTCCAGTGCCTCACCACCTTTATCATAAAGAACTTCTTAATGTTTAATCTAAACCTACCCTGCTCTAGTTTAAAACTATTTCTCCTCATCCTGTTGCTCCATGCCCTGGCAAACGGCCCCTCCCCAGCTTTTCTTTCGGTACTGGGAAGCTACTATATGATCTCCCTGGAGCCTTCTCTTCTCCAGGCTAAACAGCCCCATCTCTCTCAGCCAGTCTGCACAGAATAGGTGCTTCAGCCCCTTGATCATTCTCATGGCCTTCCTCTGGATCCTTTCCAACAGGTTCTTCTTGTGCTGAGGGGTCCAGAGCTGGATGCAGTATTCCAGGTGGGGTCTCACAAGAGCTGAGTAGAGGGGTAGGAATCCAAAGCCTTAGAAAACAGAAGGATTTAAGCATGTAAAAGCCCTGGTGAATCTTGGGTGGTCTTCAGAATGCATGCCTGGTACACAGGTGTGCAGAGTGCAAGAGGTGCCCCACATCTGCATCTGAATCTGCTTGAAGTAGCACAACTTTCTCTCCAGATGGGAGGAGAGAAAGTTGTTTTGATAGCTCTTCTGGGAGTCCTCATGAAACCTTATCTACTAAAGCCTTTTAAAATCCTGTAAGGAATACTAAAGAGTTTTTGACAGCAGTACCTCTGTGTATGAGCTTATATAACATGGATCTTAACTCTAGGATGTGGAACAGACTGGGAAATGCTGGAAGAGGAGGCTAGATTTCTGTGGGCACAAGCTATGTGAAGGGGAGGAGGAGCAGCACTTAGAAAGGATATTTGCTTCATGGAATGAATAATTAGTAGTCACAACCCTCCTCATATCTCTAAAAGATTTCTGAATGCATTTACAATGAACTCCTAAGAGCTAAGATGGTCTAGGAGGTATTTCAAAGCTCTGTGCATGTTAATCAGTCTCCCAGAGGCAGAAAATGTAAAAGATCCAGAAATACCTCACAAAGGCAATGCATCTCTTTTGAAATTAATTCCAGTTCCCATCTTTTACTGGTAAAAATAAGCAGGAGCATGTGCAGAAGTTTAGCCTGTGTGTTGCTTTGTACAACTATTACATTATATCAGAAGGCTCTGTATGAATAATATAGGCTGTTCTGCATGTGTGCTGAATGGGGCTCACCTGTGTTCATTGTCACTATTCAAAGTGAGTTTGTAAGCCATGTTTAGTGTAATGATAGAAATTTGAAAGCTATTTCAATGTATTCTGTGAGCATTTACAAGTAGCAGATTGCCTTATCCAACTCATAGACAAGGGGCAGCTGCAATTGCTTGAATCTAGGCAAATTAATTCTGGGGAAATTTTGCAGTATCTCTGTTCTCAGTGTGGACATAAATGAGCAGGAGATCCCTGTCAGAGCACTCAGCTCAAGATTTAGAGACAGCCATTCTGGTTAGTTTTTCTGTGTTTCTGTTGTGCATTGTAGGCTTTTTTGTGCTAAAGGGACAGGTGTCATAGCAGTTAGCATTTTCATAGAATCATAGAATGATTTGGGTTGGAACGGACCTTGAAGATAACCTAGTTCCAACACCCCTGCCATGGGCAAGGACACCTCCCACTAGACCAGGGTGCTCAATGCCTCATCCAGCCTGCCCTTAAACACCTCCAGGGAGAGAGAGGGCATCCACAACTTCTCTGGGCAACCTGCTCCAGTGTCTTACCACACTCACGGTAAAGAACTTTTCTACTCCCCAGCACTGAGCTCTTCCAATCTGCAACCATTACTCCTAGTCCTGCCAACCTGGACTCTATTAAAAAAGTCCTATCCCAGCCTTTCTGTAGGCCCCCTTCAGCCACTGATAAGTTAGTCTGAGGTGTCCCCTGAGCCTTCTCCTCTCCAGGCTGAACAACCCCAACTCTTTCAGCCTGTCCCCTCACAAGTACCTGTGAAAACAACAGTCAATTTCCCCAGAGGGGAAAAAAATAGAAAGTTAATATCTGTTAAAGCCCTGTGGCAATATTTCCATTTACCTACTCTGAGAACTCTGACGGTGTTAGCAGTAATTCTGGTACAAGGAGAGATGCTTTTGCATCATAAGGCTGATTTAAATTGATGCTGTGTTAGAAAAGTCATAAACTTCAGTTTAACTGCAGTCACCAAAATATCAAGCAGAAAAGGACAACTTAAGAGTGGAACTGCAAATAAAACAGGTGGACATAGACTAAGGATAGGAAAACACTGAGAAATTCCAGATAGTGGTTCTTGAATTTAGAAATTAAAATATTGATTTTTGTAAGTGCAGGATTTATTTTTTTCTTCTTACTACAATTTAACATCATCTGGCCTACTCAGTCTCAAAAGGATTTCCAGATAGCACCTCTCCTTTCTGCTTTGATGCAAACCTTGAATTTGGGAGTCTGAAGAAGGGAGATGTACAATTCCTGGTCAAATAATATAGTAGGCTTTAGCTTCTTTATGAAATAGAGAGTATAAAAAAAATAAGCTAACCATTTGTGACAGAGATTCAGAAAGTGACAGTGTTTTACAGCTTACCCTTCCTATCCAGAAGATCCTTTGCATTCAGAAAGAAGGCTTTGAAGAATCATCAGAATGTATTAACAGGGCTGGGGGGGGAAAGGAGTGTTAAAAAAGCAACTGTCATCAAAGTGTGATTTTTGGTTGCTGATAACTCTGTCCCTGTGCTTGTGAGTGAGAGAAATGGAATAGCCTGGTTCCAGCCATGCTGCTCCCTCTGGAGCCTCCTGTCGTCCTTAGTATTTATGCCTTGGCATACAGTATGTCATATGGCAGAAAGGGTGGAAATTGCCAAATGAAATGTCTCTTCATTTTAAAACAAAGACAATTACTGCCCTTCAGTAGCAGGCTACAATAGCAAATGTGGTGAGTAAACAATGATAATGTTAGCTGAGATGTTCTGTGAGATGTCTGCAGGATATTGTAATAAACTTTTCCATTACTGGTTTCCCCGAACAATTTGCAATCTAACAGCACTAGGGGAGTGCAGTAAACAGAGCAGCTCAGTTCTGCATTGCAAATGTTTCCTGGAATAAATAGGAAATATGGCAGTTTTGGAGCAAGAGAAGGGGAGAACATTCAAGACAAGCAGCTTTGTTTCATCAACATCCCTTTGCCTAGTATTTCCAATTGCACAGCTTTCTGTCTTCAGAGATGCCCCTGTTCTGAGCCAAGTAGCCCAAGGATTTTAATGGCATTTAGGTCCTCAGAGTCTGGGCCACATTTTGGGTGCCTTTCTGTGCACCAGAAATGCTGTGGAAAAACAATGTTGAGAGTGAATGAAGGAGGAAAAGGAGCCAGGACTGTATCAGAAGTGGAAGAATCCAAGCTAAATGTATGGAAAAGCAGAAGCCCTATTTGTAGAAGGAGCTAGTGGAGCACAGCAGTTTATCTAAGCTTTCAGAGTGTTGGCACTCTCTTCCCTGTTTTTGGCTGGTGTCTTGGGATAGACGTGTGGAATGTGATGCAGCAGGGGGGTGGGAACTTGAAAAGGGGATGGAAGATGGAAAACAGAAGGAGCTGGCCCAAATGTACAAGCTGTGCTGGTTCCCTAGTGCAAGATGCAGTTCTAATACTCTTGGATAAGGAGGCCTAAGCTCCTGAATGGCTATTACTGGTGCAGTCTGTAGGTAGAAATCGTTTTTCAAAGAGTAGAATTTTTTCTCCTTTCTGTCCCTTTAAGCAAGCATCGATTGTTCATAATGCATGACAAATCCAGCTTTCCTTTTATCTAGAGTTGTTTGAATCCACTGGAATAATAAAGGATTTCTGGGAACTGGTGCTTTGCATCATTTTCTTTTTCAAACTGGTGCCAAGATTTGGATCTACGCCTAAGAGTCAGGATGCCATAAAGAAATAAATTAGGATGGTATTTTTTTCTATTATTTCTTTTTCTGTTAGAATTAACTGGTTGTAAGTTTACTGGATAAATTGTCTCTTAGTTTCATCACTGCATTTCAGGAATTACCTGCCACTTGAAGGCCACAGTTGCACCTCTCAGGACTGCTGAAATAATTCTTTTGGGAGAATTACCAAAAGCAGGTTGAAGCAATTGTCCCCAGGGGTTTAACAGCCTAGGCACTGATGAAAGAAATGGCTGGTTCATAATGCTGGCTGTTTTACAAAGTGTCTAATTTAAGACTGTTTTGCTTTCTTTAAGTAAATTTAAAATGAGTACTCTTGCAGAAGTCCAAGCAGATCTCACCAGATATAAATAATGAGGGCCTGTGTAGCAATGGTACTGGTTTTGTTTAGGATTTAGGTTGCATTGCTTCAGCCATCACTGAATACCTCCAGGGCAACATCAGGTTTTCTTGGCTTCAGAGCTGAGTGCTGGAAGTTAGGACTTGATATGCCTCTGACTTTAACTCCAGTCTTCTCAAAAACATTAGTGAAAATGCATTTTGCCATCCATTGGGAGACAAGCTAAGGATTTTCTTGCTTTAGGAAGAGTGAAGGAGAGTAAAAATGCATGGAGCTGATCTGAAAAAAAGCATTCTTGCTCTCTCTGCAGGGTAGGAAGAGCAAAGCTGGCAACTGCTGCTTTTTGGAAAGAGCCACCCCAACCATTAGCTCAAACATCACAATCTTTTAGTCTTCAATAGGATTCTTGCTTTTCTGGGACTCTGTGGGAGAAAAAGGGAACAGTGGGGCATCAGAGTTACAGATGTCAAATCAGCTGGTGGTAGTCCAATATGAAAGAGGCTATGCAAATTCAAAAGCATTTTGTTATGTGAAACTGATGTACCTGCAATTACATCTCTAATTAATAGACCAATATTATGCCTTTTATGATAGGCATAGTAAGCCCAACATCAGTATGTATTTTTTTAAGGACATGTTTATTGCCACTGTCTTTTGTAGAGTCTTGAGAACATATACAGCTTTATGTTTCCTTTTTGAAGGCACATGTTTAACAAAATAGCATCCAGTCTGATATTGAATTGTTCTGGGAAATTAAAATGAGGCTGTATTTAAACATGCACTGGAATCTGGCTTTAACTTGGTGCTTTCTTGTGACATTCTTGTGCTAACTTTCAGCATGCCAGTACCCAGAGCAAACCTGTCACAGAGCAGCACTAGAGCTCGAGGTGACACTCTAGATGAGTTGACAAGAGAGAGGATCATTTCTTCCACTGGCAGTGTGAATATTTGGCAGTCTAAAGTGACTTTGTAACAAGAAACTCAGTGATTTCCCCCCACCCTATCATAATTTGAATAGAAAATAGTTCTCTGTAACCAGTATTAGCATTGCTTGGATCACTGCTGTTCAGCAGCCAGCTTTCTAGCCATGTGATTTCATGGAATTTAGATCTAAGATAACTGTTCTTTCTCTTTTAACTTTTTCAGTTACAGAATGCACTCGAATATCTAAATGCTTCTTCAAGTGCCTTTTTAAAATTAAAAGTTCTATGTTTTCCTCTGCTCGCATGCTTTATGCCTTTCTGGGGGTTTCAAAAGGATGTACAGGCATTAGTAAAACATTTCACAAGTTAAGAATTATGTACTGTTGTTATTCTAGTGCTGTGGCTAGAGAAATTTGAGACCTTGTGAATTATTCAAATATATGTCATAAGGCCGCAAGCAAGAAACAGAGAGTCTATGCAGATGAGTGCTATCAGTTCTGGCCAACATTGATATTAGCCCTGTTTTGGATGGGCTGTCAGCCAGATGACCTTGTAAGGTCTTTTCCAGGCTAAATTATGAATGCCTTTGCATGGTTGGGGTGCATAGCCACCTCAGTCCTGGATGAAATTTTAAATGTGTAAGTAAATAGCAACATGAGAGTTAATAAAGCTGAAGAGCAAGTAGAGTGTTGTATTGCTTTGTATAATCTACTAAGGGAAAGAATTTTTCATAAGGATAGTTATAATTCAGACTTTTGTTGAAAATGCAATAAAATCAATTTTTAAAAACTAAACCTCTGCATTCAAACTTTTGTCATTTTTATAAATGACACCGGTCCAACAGAAATTAATCATGTGCAGTGAGACATTGTGGTGAATACATTCTACTTGGGTTATGTCTGCTGAGCAGAGCTGAAAAATGAAATATAAATGCTTTATTTTTGTCGGTTTTATGGGTTTGTTCTTTCAAATTTTATTTCCTTGGAAAAAAGCATAATTAAAAAAAGGCATTCTTTCTAACAGTGTGTCAGAACCTAGTTTAAGTATCAATTGCCATTGTGAATACTTTGTCACTCAGACACCAGTGATGCAGATAATCCTCTCCAGAAGATTCCCATTGTAGCTTCTTGTTCCCTGAATACTGTGCAGTAGTTGTGATTTGGGGGAAGGAAGTAAAACTGTATTGACCAAATAATTTTCAATTATTTTTCCTATGGTGTTATGATATCTTTTTCATTAATCTTGCAGAAGTCAGTAAACTGATATGGATATTCCAATAATAAAATCTGGTATTATTTTAAAAAGGAATTATTAATATTTTACACAAATATTTCTTTTTAATACATTTGCACTTCAACATACTATAAATAATGAGATGTATCATGAAAGGAACATTGAAAAATATAGAGGCAAGAAGACCTCAAAATAATTTTAGATAGAAACAGTGCTGCTCAAATTTCAGATTACTGGAAGCTGTTCCAAACCCTGCTGTGTGTGCATTAACACACTCTCAGGTGCTATGGGGTTAGACTTGGAAGGTGAAGTCTCAGTACAATGATTCCAGTGTCCACACTATGGATACCTTATTTTGGACATTTTCTTTTGGGTTTAGCCCTTGTCAAGCTTCCTTTTACAAGAAAAGAGTCCAGACTGTACTGCCTGAGAGCATTCAGCGATGTGAAGCAGAGTGTGCTAGGTAGGGAGGATCATGAGACTTGCTTCAGAAAGGTGCATGTAATCTGCAGTAAAATGTCAGTTTAAACACACTTTTCATTCACTACAAGAGGGGAGCCTTGCTCAATGCCTCATCCAGCCTGGCTTTAAACACCTGCAGGGAGGGGGCACCCACAGACCCACTGGCAACCTGTTCCAGTGTCGCACCACCCCTACAGTAAAGAACTAATTCTTCCCTCTTCCAATTTGCATTCATTACTCCTAGTCCTGCCATCCTGGACCCTATCCAGAAGTCCTACCCCAGCCTTTCAGGTATTGATAAGCTACTATGAGGTCCCCTGAACCTTCCTTTCTCCAGGCTGAACAACCCCAACTCCTTCAGCCTGTCCTCATAATACTAAAAAATCTTTTGCTGATTATCATTTTGCTACAGAATTGACTGGCATCTATGAGTATGACAAAAAATCATCAGCATCATTCAATGTGGGATCTACATCTGTCATCCTTTGTTTTTTCACTTTGCTGCAGTCTAACTGAGGACATTTCCAGTTTCATGAGTAAACACCTAGGGGCAGGAAAGAGAAATTGCTATTCAGGTTAAAGCACCAAATGTAATTATTTGATGTTGTAAATAATAGCAGCTATCTGTGGTACGCTGTATAAAAAGATCTCAAGATCCCCTGCAAGACTCCTTGATTTTGGTTGCAAAACAGAATAATTTGGTTTAATTGAGAAAAGTATATTTTAGAAATTTTACACTAGGCATTCTCTGCAGTTTTGCTTCAGTACATTTTTCTGCCTGTTTTCTCTTGAGATTGGTGAGCTGGTAAAGCTTTCTGGCTTATTCAGGAATCATCCTTTTGAGTTAGCAGGTTAATTGGTTTTCAGCTTTAGTGTCAGGATTTTGGATGAGTTGAGGAGAGGGAATAATTTCTTTCACTGTTGGGGTTATGAGGGGTAGCTGGTCACCACTTGAGGAATGCTACAGGGACCATACCTGCAGGCTGGGGCTGCTCAGGGGCTGGATTCAGGTCACTCTGATTCTACTCTGCTCCAGCTGGTGACTGTGAGGAGCGCAAGCTCCTCCAGTACATGGAAAAATACAGTCATTTCTGGGAGGGTCTTGCTATAATATGAAAGAGAAAAGTGAAAATGAAACTAGACTGCTGCTGGGAGCCCCTATTTATTGATCTTTTGAAAGCCATAGGAATGTAGAATGGTTAGTCTTGGAAGGAACCTTAAAGATCATCTGGTTCCAACTCCCCTGCCATAGGTAGGGACGCCTCCCACTAGATCAGGTTGCTCAGTGCCTTGTCTAGCCTGGCCTTAAACACCTCCAGGGAGAGAGGGGGCATCCACAACCTCTCTGGGAAACCTGTTCAAGTGTCTCGCCCTCTCTTCCCTGAAGAATTTCTTTCTTATATCCAGCCTGAATCTCCCCTCTTCCAATTTACATACATTATTCCTAGTCCTGTCATCATATATTCTATTAAAAAGTCCTACCCCAGCCTTTCTGTAGGCCCCCTTTAGGTACGGCTAAACTACTATAAGGTTCCCCCCGTGCCTCCTCTTCTCCAGGCTGAACAACTCCAACTCCCTCAGCCTGTCCTCATAAGGGAGTTGCTCTAGCCCTTTGATCATCCTCATGGTCCTCCTCTGGACCCCTAGGAGTCATAAAGAAACTCTTAGAAGTTATAGATGGGTATCTAAATTTTTTAGTAACTGCTGTTACTTGTACTGTGTTTTCAAATGGAGTTCCTCCAGGTTTTTATGCTGAATGTAGCATTACAGTGATAGTTTGTTGTTTGGGTTTTTTCCATGAAACTGTAGTAACAATTATAATGATAGATAGTTTATTGCTTGTTTGTTTTCTTCATGAAACTCTATTAACAAGTAGATACTAAATGACCTAGTCTTGTTTTGAATTTTAGTTTCCAATTGTGC
Organism: Turnix velox; assembly: GCA_013400935.1. Taxonomy (NCBI): domain Eukaryota; kingdom Metazoa; phylum Chordata; class Aves; order Charadriiformes; family Turnicidae; genus Turnix; species Turnix velox. The sequence continues at coordinate 75,619 of VZTY01022934.1, forward strand.
AAACTTTGAGTCTTTGAAGTAACAATTCAATTTGCAGTAGTTACAGTGCTCTGAGAAAATACATTCCCTTATCTTCCCTGAGGGTTGAGTTCCACTGAACTTTTTCATCATACTTCTTTTAGGGAAATCATTTAGTGTGCAATGCAAACCCATCGGGTTGCAAGTTGTCCTCAGAGGAACACAGCTTCTGAGCAAGACATTGATTCTTCTGCCACCATGTGGTTATCTTGTTTACAATCAACGACCATTTTAAGCTAGATGCACTCCTGTGGTTTATATGAAAACCAACTATAAACTCCCACAGTTGTTTCATTTCTGGTGGTCAGACTTTGATAGCTTGTTTGTACTGTTTGTAAAGATTAAACTTCAAAATACATATTTAGAAGGAAACATTTCAGTGAGCAAAATTATGCCTCTTCAATTGCTGGGTGTACTGTAAATCACATTCTTGCTTTAGCTTTATTCTCTGTTGAAAAAAAGAATAAAGCCCTCTCTGATATTTTAGGACAAGATTGATCTCTACGTTTTGAAATCAAAAGTGAAATCAGTTTCCTACACCAGAGTTGAACTATACTGATTGAACCTTCTTTTTCTTTTCTGTATTCAATTCTATATATTAAAAAATAAGGGTTTATGTTAAAAATACTCACTCTATATTTAACAATTTCCATTTCAGTGGGAGAGGGACTTGTAGAAGCATTTTTACAGATGAATTCCTTAAGACATTCTGCTGCAAATTCCTTTTCATATCTATCCATGAGATTCAAAATTGGACCTTCGATATGAAAATTAAGAAAATAACAAAGCGCAGACTTGGCATGTGTTCTGAAAAGGGTATCTGACATGTCAGATCTGTTGCTTTTCTTTCCTTCTTTCCATGCTATTTTCACAGAGCTCCTTCAGATTTCTTGTCAAAATAACCAGCTGCCATAAACCCCATGATTATTACGTAAGCCGTGCTGCTACTGAAATACTCATTAACATGGGAAGGTACATGTCATTTCGCACCATGCATTGTCTGAAATTATAATTTTTGTTCTGAATAAGCTTTTTGCTTTTACTCCTCTGTAATAAAAGATATTTTTAGTAGAAGGGATGAAACTAAGTTTGAATGTTGAAGTAAGGGGTATATGTATGCAGGCAGATTTGAAAGGTGTAATTAAGTCTCTTAGCCTTTTTTTTTATTAACTCTGCTGAGCTTTAACTCTGAGGCTCAGCCTTACACTGTTAATGTAGTTACTGTACAACACCAGAACTTCTTTTAATTGATTTTGCAGGTTTTGAAACCATCAGTAAGTAAACCTTCCTACACAAACAGCCTTAGCAGTTGTTTCTCAGTGTTGATTCCTTTGTGCTTGAAGCACTATGTCTTACATTCATGTATTAATCAACAGAGCTCTGGTGTTTTTCAGGTCATTTTGATAGATCCATGCACCTCTCTGGTGGTTTTCTTGGATTCAACTCAATCCATTTGGGTCCTGCTGGTGAGCATTGTGTGGATGTAGTGAAAAGGCTTCAAAATTGTTTTGTAAAATACAGTGGAAGATGTTTCTCTGCAGAAATAACGGTTTTTGCAAAGTGCTAGCATTCTGAGTGTGCACTGGAAGCAAATTCCATACAGCTGAGTATTGGTTGGGCAGATAAGGAAAGGCACCGCAGCCAAAACAATTCAGCAAAGTTTATAAATGCCAAAAATCCTTGATTTAAATAAAGAGCCAAAAATATAATCCTCATACATTTTCTTTAAACTAGGTCATAGAGCTGGTCAGGAGCAAGGCTTTAGAGAATCTTTAAGTGAATTCTGCTAAATGAAAAAGGTAGTGCAGTCACCTGAAACGAACAGTATGCTCGTTAGTTCTTTGTGGGTGTGAACTTTTTCAGCAGGATAATGTAATTTTTCATTTTGGAGTTCCTATTTAAGCAGTGAACTCTACATTCAGTTCACTCTGCAGAGGAAACCCATTAAAGCAAGTGACACCGCAATAGTATGACTAATAGCAGCTTGGATTGTCAAGTGTCTCTGTCACAGCATCTTAAATATAAACTAAGCTGCTTCTATCAATTTAAATTTATGTAACATTTTTCCATGTAGTTGATCTCTATTTAATTTTTGTAACATGATCTCTCCTTCTTTGAAGGCAGTGTGGCACCATATTTATGACTAGGTGAAAAAAACAAGCATTGAAATCTCATTGTTGTGTGTATTAAATAATTGAATAAAAACTGTGGTAATTGTCACTTAGATAATTGAAAATTAGCTGAAATGATTCTTCTGGAAAAACACTCCCATTAGCTTTTCAAAACTAGCATAGCTGAGTTCACATGGGTGTCTGAGGCTAAAGTTACTGAGTTGAAAAATAAGATACAGTGCAACTTAATGGGTACGATAAAATGTTGCTGCTTACTGTCATAAGGCAAGTTAATTCCTGAAATTTCTGATGTTATGTTAGATCACAGCTTCGTCTTTTGTAGTGTATAGGGTTTACATTTGTAATTGAAAGTTCTGTTCAGCTTGGAGCCTGGGAAGATGGGATGCTTGAGTTGCTTTGTTCAGAGGTTTGTTTGCCTTCTTATTTTCAAATGCTCAGTATTTTATAGCCCCTCTAGTCTTCCTACTTTGATAATTGACTGTTTCTTCATATTTTATGATTTTCAATATTAACATGTTTTTCTAGTTTTTAGAGAGACAAAGTTTCCTCAGAATTCCCTTTTCTCAGAAATTCCTTACTTAATATTTCTAAATGTCACATCCAATTCTTAGTAATTCAGCAACAATTAGAAGCAGACTACTAGATTGTGAACCATCACTAAAGTATTCCTGAAGATCTTCAAGCATGAAGAGGAATAGGTTTTTCCACAGAAGGAAAAGCAAAGTGCTTCTACTTATTGCTGCCTCTTAAGATACTTGATTGACATTCTGTACTCGAGACTTATGCCTCTGGTAACTTCTGCTAGCTAAAATGTAGTAATGAAAGAGATTTGCAATATGCAATTGTAAAATGTATAAGAGTCTCTATGTTGGTAAACCTCTTTTCTTCTTCAGTCCTCCCTATTCCACAAATCAGATGGACCTGTAAATATGACAGGGAGAGAAGCTTGCAGCAGAGAATCTCTTTTGATATCACATTTGACTACATATATCTATGTGCCCATAGAAACATGATATATGTTCTATATGTTAAGCAAAATATTTTGCCTGCCATTCTAATATTTTACTTCATGAAACATCTAAATCCTGTCCTGAAGACATAAATTTGGAGTAATCTTCATACTGCAGAACCAGCTGAGTCCAGCTTCAGCTGTAAGGTTCTCCACAGCTCTTTGTGCATATTGCATAGATAGAAAGGTTAAAATTTCATAAAGATCTAATCTTACTGCAGAAAATAGGTGCTAAACTGTGCAGCCACTGGGCTTAAAAAAACCCATCTTCTTTAAAAAACTCATCTTCCTTGAAGACTAGTGAATGAATCATAATCCATTAGAAAGATCTGATAACCAAAAATAACACAGAAAATCCTGAACTCCTGTCTCTTGTGAAAAATACCTCCTTTCATAGTAAACAATGCACACTAAATTTAAAAAATTGATTGATCTATCTGCCTGCCTACCTACCTACTACACTGTAAATTATATCCAAAAATCTTGCCAGTTTATACATGTGCTATTTTCTAAGCCCTGGATTAAAAAAAAATGAGAGATGGGCCAAGTCTTGGCCAAGTCAGTGTTAGTGGCATCATAACTTCTATAAATACGTTTCTGCTTTTTATTTAGACTCTGTAGTAATGTACTCATTCATAGATAATGCATAATATTTTATTGAACATGGCTTAATTTTTAGAATGCTGCCATGATAAGAAAGCAAGTGTTTAGAAAATCAAGTGATCCTCAAGTGATAACAAATTTTAATTATCATCCCTAGCTTTAAGCAGTAGTAAGTTGTTACTTTTTCTTTCTGTTTCCTATTTTAACTCATTCTTTGTGCTTTAAATTCAGTTATTATGTAATATCCCCTACTTATTTTACTGGTCTTGCTGTAGCTTCTGCTTTTCTATTTTTGTTTTTCTAAATGAACTTTCTGTTATATAAGAAGAATACACTATCCAGGAAACATCATTTTGCACATAGACATGTTTGCTACAGATTACCTGGCAGTAAAAAGTTTAAATTGGGGAGGGAATGTTGTAGTTTGGTCACTGGATCAAGTGCTCTAAACTCAGCTTAGGGGAAATGCTATTTTTCAGCAATTAAATTTTAATGAAAGAAGTGAGACAGTTTCATGTAAATAAATAGATAACTAATTCTTAAAAATTAGCAAGCGTGTAGTGATTAACCTAGTCCAATGCAACTTATGTTATTTTACATAGCAGGAAAGTTTCTGTGTGAATTAAGAAGTGTCAACCTTGCTGAGAGATTTATACTTGAATTTATAAAAGTAACTTAAAAACATTTTCCGAAGAACTATTATTCTGAGAATCATTATTTCATACGAGCAGAGACAGATTATTTTAGTGTGAATTTACAGTGATATAATTCAGAACTCTTGGCAGTTTATCAGAGTTGGTCCTGTACCAAAACCATTACAGTTTAGCATGTGTCCAATTTTTGTCCGAGTGGGTGAACAGTTGTTTTAGAGGTAGTGCTCCTTAAAGATGTGAATGAGTAGCCCAAGGTAGTTCCTATCTCAGGACCAATGGTATAACACCATGTTAAAAAGGATAATTTCTTAGTAGTATTTCAGCATTTATTAGTAAAATGTTTCATGTTGTCCAGATGTTTCGTGTATGCCCAGACAGGTGAAATTCCAAAATTTCAACATGAAGTTGCGTATTTTCGCAATGAAAGGATGGAAAACGTTGTATCAGTAAAAACAGAGATTTACACTGATCTGAAGGCTTGTGGTTCTTACATCTGATGATTGCCTCTTTAGTTTAAAAGTCTGAAAATGCACAGATCAGTTTATTTTGATGGTTCCATGCTCTGGAAAGCAAGTTCTGTTGTGGTGAAGTTACACACTTCTTTCATTGCTGATGATGGGCAGTGATGAGTTGTTGATCTCTGTGTATTCAGTGAGACAAATGTTAAACTGAGATCTTGCTACTTTTCATCTGTGATGCAGCTTTCTGCAGCTTTCAAAATCCCCTAAAATAAATTTTCATCAAACCCACACCTCTGGCACAATAATCACAGGGTTTAAAATGGCCTCTCTTAAACTAAGATTTATTTTTACCTCAATTTCCAGGAATGCTTTCTATCCTGTTTTCTTTACTGCTGATAAAGATAAATGCAATGCAGAGGGAGGATCACATTCATGATTTTGTATCTTTTTATCTAAGGGACAAGTGTAATTTGTATTGCTTGCTGCAATAGATACTGGAGTGATTATTTTAAATAAGTTTAGATGCTGCTAATAATAGCACAAATGCTTGCACAGCCGAATGCTTTCTCTCCCTAATGTTCTCTGCAGGCTGACTCAAAATTGGTTAGGTGCATCTAATTTTATTGGCCCGTTTCTGTGACTTTTTTCCATCGTGAAATGATGAGTATTGGGTGTACTAAGGTGATATTCTTGCATATAGGAGGGTAAGCAAAAATAGATGCTGCAATGTGGATGTGGATATCCAAGCTCCTAAATGTGGGCAGCTATTCTGAATGCCTCTGCTTTTGGATTTAGGATTTCAAACATATTTAATGTAGCTGAGTTCAGACAGTTTTCCTGTATGTTAAAAAAATTAGTACTTTCTGATGTGAGTTGGCTATGGTGGCCTCAAAAAGAGTTGACACAACATCTCTACTCAGAATTGATTGCTTTGAATACACTGTGTCATATTAGGTTTTCAAATACAAAGAGTTTTCCAAGTACACAGAAAAGAAAGGTTTGGTTCTGTGTATTACAAGGTATGCAACTCCTTGATAAGTAATAAAGTGTTGCTTTTTTTTTTAAAAGATTTTTTGAGTACTTGCATCTTGGAGTGCTGGGTTTCTGTTTTCTTGCCTTTATACTTGTTAAAACCAATCTTTTGCTTTTGAAATCTTTTGTGTACTGTTTTTTGGGCATGAAATAAATAAAAGCTTTATTTAGTCTAAATTTCCTTTCAAAACTGGAGGTTTTCCATCAGTACTTCTAGTTCTCAAAATGCATTACGGTATTTTTATTTAGCATCTGGTATGCTACTGACAAAGGCAATGTTTTATTATTAAAAATTTCAGAGGAATCTTTCCTATAGATGGGAATATATTTGAGACATTATCTCTTACCTTGGCAATTTCTGACAGTGAAGTATCTTTCTCATCTAGTTCATAATCTGCTTCCATGAGCACTTTTTAAATCTCCTTATTAATGAGGAAGCTTCATTTTTTCCTGAATTGAAATGATTATAAAAAACTAATTCATGACTGCTGTGATAAGTCATATGAGTAGTCAACTCAGAGACTCCAGCCATAAACCTGTCAAAATAATTTTTTTAAGATGAAGAAACTAAACCCCACAAACAAATGGGAGCTTTTCTCTAGAAATCCTTTTTCTGAACACAACCAGTGTTAAAAAGATTTTTTGAAGAACTTCTGACACTTTCTTAGGTAATTCACACTTTGAGAAAGTAAGTGGGAAGTCAAAATCTCTTTGAAACCAGCTTGATAATGCTGCCATATATCTTAGTTTTCTTGAGATTATATGAATTCAGGGATTTTTTGGTTGGTTGGTTGATTTTTTTGTTGTTTGGGGTTTTTTGTGGGTTTGTTGGTTTTTTTTTTAAAAAAAGGGAGGTGGGGAAGAAAGAAATCAGCCTTCAGCTTTCAACTGCCACATCCTTCAACCAAACAGTTCTGGGATCTGTTAAATCAAATCTCTGTACACCGTGCTTCAACTTGTGAATTGCTAGGTGATATAGTTTCCTGTGCTGGTATTTAAGTTTACCATGGGAACAGCTAGATCAGTGACAGCAGCAATAAGGAGACACTGAATATATATATTTTATAACTTACAGCCAGCTGACTTTCACATCCTTGTTTAGCAACCTGATAAGGCTATGTCAAAATGAATTATGTTGTGTTTGAGTACAAGCAGAGGTGCTTGGGAAACCAAAGAGGACAGAAGGGGTTTGAGATAATGGACTATGACTTGAATGTTTTAAGGAAAGCTTTTTTCAAGTCAAGCTTTTTTCAAGTGTCTTCTGTTTCTTGAAGTGTTAAAAACCAAAGCAATAAATGGAATGATGTTTCAGAGGGTCGTGTTTTACAATTGCTAGAACATTTTGTATCCTTACAATTTGAACATACGCAGTCAAGGTTTTCTTTTGTATCCCTATATAAACTGAGCCAAATTCTGCTTGATTTTATGTGTGTCTCTGTTCTCTGCCATCGCTGTAGGGCTGTAAGGAAGGATAGATCTTATCCTCATGTGGCTACACATAAAGAGCATTAAAATGTATGAATAGTCATTCTTTGTGCTGCTGGCAGTCTCAATGTCATTCTCTTGGCTCTCCACAGATTTTCCTTGGACTCAGTCCTCCTTGCACTGTGCACAGGTTTCCAGATGACTTTTGTGCTGTCAGTGGCAGGGGAACTTACCTGACACCTTAGAATATCCAAAGGTAGTTCCACTGGTGTGAAGGCAGAGTCAGTGCTGAATGGAAAACTGTAAGAGCACTGGAATAATAAGAAATCAATAAAATCAGCAATTGGTCCAAATATTGTTTTATCTCTGTTGTCATTGTCTGATCTGGTTTCTGGAAATAGGAAGAAATTTGTTTGGACCTTGAAGTATAATTTGATTTGGTCTTTGTGCTGAAGAAAAAAAATCAGGTTTTTCAGAATTACATTTTTCAGCTGCAGTATACAGATACACAGCCCAGAGTTTGACAAATATTTTTCTTGGAAGACTTACAGTTTTTAAGAAATGCTAGAAGCAGGTTTTCTCCAGCATTGATGAATTCTGCATATATATTTTAAACATCAGCCTTCAGTGAATCTGGGGATTTGTTAGTGCTGAACTGCTTTTGGTCTTTCAAAGTAGCAAAAAATTATTTGCTGGAGAAGAAAAAAAAATCAGTTCGTTGAGAGTAGTGTAACAGAATACAATATGTAACTGTCTTAACTTGTTCATTTGGCATTTTGTACCTGTTCTGCATTAGTTTGAATTATCTCTGGCTTTCACATACTTGAAGAAAACAATGTCAAGTCTAAAGCGGCCTCTGTGCTTGAAAATTAGTTGTTTCATTGGATTTCCTTGGCTCACTGTCTTTGGGAAAGCCTTAGCAACTGTAACATGTTTTCATTTGGCATGAGACTATCCAATCTCTTGGAGCAGTGTAAGACAGGTGTCTAGATCCATGTGAAGAAAACCCAGATCTTGAGTGCTTTTCTGCAGTTAAGTCTTTTTCAAATGTAAGTCTAATAGTTCTTATGTATGAGTTTTCCATAATAGGGAGTTAACTTCTCTTTGCAGCTACTGAGCAGAAAGGAAATTAATTTCTTGATTGAAAATAATCCTAAAATCACCGAGTCCTTGGATTGTGGGCCGCTGATTGATGTGAAACATATTGCTGATAGGAGTGTTTCTCTGGTGTATTCTTTAGTCAGGCCTAGGTTCAGTTTTATTCTTCTCTTTCTCATCCCATTTTTCTCTGAGTTTCTTTCTGCAAAGTATGGGGATTAAACCCCATCTGATTCCATTTTGGTCTTTTCCTTTTTTCTTTGCTCAATTCCCACATCATCCAATATCCCACCCTTCCCACTTGCCAGCTGCTTCCATCAGTAAGTTCTTAAGCATTCTTGAATATTACATCAATTTTGGAGAACTATGAAAAACAAAACACATCTCAATCAATGCATTTGTTGCCTCTTCAAAGGCTTTTTGCTAATTCATTTCCTCTGTCAATATAATTTTTGTTAGAGACTTAATCTACCATAAGTCAGAAAAAATGGCTCAAATCCCAAAAGATTACTTCAAGCAGTTGGCAACTGATGCTTAAAAACTTTCCTGAAATCCTGATCTAGTTGGAAGTCAGGTGCCCAGTTAACCAGCTTCTTGTAAGCCAGAAGCACTTTTCATTTTATGGGAAAATTTGAGCCACGTGCTCACCAAATGACTGTAAATGTGTCAGGCACTGATACACCCCCTTTCTGAAGGGTGGAGATTTGGGACTAAATAAACATGTGAACACTGGTGGTAGGAAGTGTGGAATATTATGAAAGTAGAGAAGTTGAAAATAATTTTAGGTTTTTTGTAGCTACTTTCAAAGATGGAGTCTTATCTCCTACCAGTGTCTTATACAGTAAGACACAAAGTTTGATCAACTGTGGTGGGTTGATCCTGGCTGAATGTGAGGTGCCCCCCAAGCTGTTCTGTCATTTCCCCTCCACAGCTGGACAGACGGAGAAAAATAAGTGAAAAGACTTACGGGTTGAGACAAGAGGAGGCTAGATATAAGAAAGAAATTCTTGACAGTGAGGGTAGTGAAATACTGTAATGCATGTCCAGAGAGGTTGTGGATGCCCCCCTCCCTGGAGGTGTTTAAGGCCAGGCTGGACAAGGCACTGAGCAGCCTGACCAAGTGGAAGGTGTCCCTGCATATGGTAGGGGGGTTGGAACATGATGATCTTCAAGGTCTCTTCCAACCTGAACTATTCTATGACTCTAAGCTGATCCCTCAACAATTACTGTCATGGGCAAAACGGACTTGACTTGGGGTAATTAATGTACTGCAAATGAAATCAGAGTTGAAGTGGGAACTGGGAGTTGCAGTCAGTTTATCACATTTCTGCTGCTCCTTGTTCTGCAGGGAGAGGACTCCTCACATTCTTCCCCTGCTTTGGTGTAGGGTCACTAACATGGGAGACAGTTCTCCATGAACTTCTCCAACCAGAGTCCTTCCAGTAGGCTGGGGTTCTTCTGAGACTGCTCCAGCATGGGTCCTATTCACAGGGTATAGTCTTCTAAGGAACTCTACTGCAATGGGGCAAAGTCTGGTAGGCGTTGAGGTGAAGTTTGTGTCCCTGCCTGTGGCAGGGGGGCTGGAACTCGATGATCTTTAATGTCCCTTTCAACCCGAACTATTCTATGACTCATGAAGAGACTATGTGTCATCTCATGAATTACAAGTCCTGTCAGCATGCTCCAGCATGGGCTTTTATCTTCATGGATCCATAGGTCTTGCCAGGAACCCATGGAGTAACAGCCTCCTTCAAGCATCCACCTGCTCTAGCTTGAGGTTTTCCCTGGGCTGCAGTGGGTATGTGCTCCACTGTTAACCAACATGGACTGCAGGGAAACAGCCTGCACAAATCAGAGCATGTGACAGAGCTGCTAGCAAATGTTTGTTAGCAAATACTAAGTGTTAAAACATATTTAATCTTATCACTGAGAAATACTTTGCCAGTGATAGGTCATGAAGAGGGTGGTCATCCTCCCACCCTTGTCATGTGCCAGTTCCCTCTAGTATAAACACATTTCAGGCTCTGCTGACAGTATATCTACTCAGTATTTGCAATCACCTTGTGATGCTCTCCCCATAAGCTTGGCAGAGAGAAACAATGCACCATTTGGCACGTTACCGTTTTTACTGTGCAATAGATGCGTGGAATTATCATCTAGCAGGTAAGTCATGCTTTAAATATTGGAGGATTTCCATTTGAAATCCAGGGCTTTCATGTAGCCATATCAAGCAATGCTTTGCTAAATTGGGGTTTTCAAGTAGGTTGCTGATAATAAATCATACAAGTGCTTTAGGATTTACATAATATAATTTAGTACTGTTCTCTGAATGGAAATCTGTAATAATATTTTTAATGTTGAAAGATATAGATGGGAGAACTCCTTTAATAGTGCTGCTTGTTGAGTCAGAGATGTTCTTAATTAAGCTTTTGGTATGTATCTGTGTAGGCATCAGAATAAGAAAAGTTCCTCCTACGTTTCCAAAGAAGACAATGGAAGGAAGGAATAAGTTCTTTTGCTGCTGATTTTTGATTCTCACAAATTATTGCAAGAATTGCCTGCCTGGGAAATGGGCAAGATGGGGCTGCTGGGAGAAGGTGACAGGATTGTTGTAGTATGGTCCTTTTAGTGAAAGATGCAAATCAGAAGGAGCAGCAAAATGTTTGAACACTGGTTGTAGTGTGTTGAGGGTTATATGATGGCTTAGTAAGGGAAAAGTAGAGGCAGATGTTATTTATTGGTAGCAACAGCTGTGGAGAACAGTCCTTTTTAAAGTGATGAGTAACAGTAACCTCTTTCACTTGTTTTATTCAGTTTAGCAGTGGAGTTGTGAGAAATATAAAGCCCAGAGGTTTATTACCTATGGACCCCTACAACCTCCATCCAAAAAAGGAGAGAATTATCTGTGCACTTCAAATGAGGACCCACTGTTATACCTGTTGGGTGCCCAGCAGGCTCCACTGCAGTGCAAAGGCTTGTTTTATTTTTTGAATGAAGAACCAATATATAAAAGATATAAATGGTGAAAAGAAAGAAGAAACATAGTTTAAAGTGCTTGCCATTATATTAGAAAGCCTCATTTTTTCTGTCGGGCTGCATGGGATGGCAGCCAGGGCTTCCTTGATGCAGACCAGTGTCTCTGGTTGCTGTGGTTGTCCTGTCTGACACTTCGCTGACAACCTTTGCCCAGAGAAGTTGTGGATGCTCCCTCTCTGGAAGTTTTTAGAGCCAGGTTGTACAAGGCAATGAGCAGCCTGGTCTAGTGGGAGGTGTCCCTGCCTACAACAGGTCCCTTCCAACTCAAACTATTCTGTGATTCTAGATCAAGGGGTAGCATACAGGAGTTCAGGCTCTGGTGGCAACCAGGTATTGTTTCTTACATGTATCAAGACACTGTGAAGCACTCTGAAATCTCAGTATGTATAGTTTGTATCAGAAGGGGTTATAACCATTATAAAACTATGTTTTGAAAGCTATCTTTTATGACCCATGTAGGTTGTACACCACGGGTCCTTCATGTGGTTGCACAGAATTACAAGCTTTCATATGGATATTTAGCTGCTTTTTTGCACGTGCATGTAAGCTTGGATAGAAACAAGTTGTTACTGTCAGGAGGAGGAGGTCTGGAAATAGAATCAACAAGATGACTGAGATCTGATAGCTTAAAGGCAAGAAATGGTTTTCATTCCCCTTTGTACCTTCGTATCATGGCTTCTCCTCAGCTAGCATGTGGCTGGGGTTATCCATTGAGACCTGTTTATTTCAAAGCACCTTCTGTGTTGCTGTGGCCTGAGAAGTATGGAAAATTTCTACAGCTGTCTTTTCTGTGACAGCTTGCTGTGTCTCTCTGGCCATCCCCAGCCTCTGGTCTTTTGCAAAGCGTACAGCAGGGTAATGGCTGCTTTGCTACAGATGCTTCAGCAGTTTCTGTTCTGGCAAAAACTTGCTTTTTCAGGCTGTCATTTCCTCATCCAGCATAATTTACTGCAAAGGGATTTGGGCTGCCTATTAGCAAGAGAGACTGCCAGCCAGAGTAGTGAAACAAGATACATGAGTGTGTTGTAGGATTTTCCTGATGGAGATTTTCATGAACCATTATAAAATGGAAGCTGAGGATGCCTGAGCTGAGGACCCTTTCCTACTGCAGCAGACTGGGCTCAGGCATCTAGCTGCCTGCTACTTCTGTTTGTGTTGTTCTAAGGCATAGGAAAAAATTTGAGATTGAAAAAAATATTTAAGCAGCACTTTTCTTGAAGGTCAGAAATCCCAGTCATACACGCTTCTGCTTAATTGTGCTCCGTGTAGCTTTTGCAGCTATTAGAAAAGGCTGCTGAACTTACCTGATCTATCACAAACATGTGTTTAAAATACTATTATTTGAGGTCTGTCTGGTTTAATAGTTACCTCTGGAAAAGGGCTTTGTCCTGAAATTTTCACAAAGCTTGTTTTCCTTCTTAGCATCACAACAGTGTTTCCAGGAACTGGCCAAGTCCAGCAGCACCTGTGCAGGTGTTGGCCCTGCACAGAGATCAGTTGACTTTGCAGTTACTTCCATAGGCTGGAGCTCTGTTACAATAAATGTGTGTGTCCTCCTTTGAAAATTCATCTTCCATAGCAGCTTTACTGTGATGTTCTGTCACATTTTCATTTTTTCCTTTAAGATAGGAAAAGCCATGTGTCACCACAGCCATTGACCACCACCTCAAGTGGCTGGGCATGCTCTCTGGAGCCCTCTGCAATCACACTGCAGGACTTGTTTGCAGGCTTGAAGCAGTGAGGGTGGGGAACTCTAGTCCTGAGCGTGTCTCTTGGTCAGATCATAATAATCTTAAAGATCGTAGAATAGTTTTGTTTGGAAGAGACTTTCTCAGTCCAACTATTAACCTAAAATTGCCAAGTTACCATTAAACTATGTTGCTAAGCACCACATCTACATGGTTTCTAAATATTTGAAGGTACAGCAACTCAACCACTTCCCCTGAGCAGCCTGATTCAATGTGGACAGCCCTTTCAGTGAAGAAATTTTTACTGATATCCTGTCTAAACCCCTCTTAGCAGAACTTGAGGCCATTTCCTCTTGCCCTACCAGTTATTACCTGGGAGAAGAGACTGACCTCACCTCTCCACAGCCTCCTTTCAGGTAGTTATAGAGAGCAATAAGGTCTCTCCTCAGCTTCCTTTTCTCCAGGCTGAACAACCTCAACTCCCTCAATTGCTCCTATTGAGACTTGATCTCTACACCCCTCACCAGCTTGCTTTCCCTTTTTTCAACCCATTCCAGCAGCTCAGTGTCTGTTTTGTGGTAAGATGCCAAATCCAAACACAGTCCTTGAGGTGTGACCTCACCAGCGCTGAATAACTGTATAAGTATCTTATAATATTAAGATAAAGCTGCAATAGTATAATTTTATATATGTTGTTTCTTCATTTAGAAGACCATGTTGTTTTGTTGAGAAATTGATTTAATAAGTGATAGTGCACCTTTTTTAGCCTGTTGGAATGTAATGCTATTGGTACTAGTGCCAGGTTACTAATACTACTTATTGCTAGCACTGTATCTACGTAAATTAATGTCACTGCCACTAATGAAATCAGCTTTCTTCCTGTAAGTAATGGCACAAAATCTTCCATGTGAAGCTGGAGCAGAAAATCTTTTCTACGTTTTACAAATTACTATTTTACATTACTCGTTATTGCATGAGCAGACTCGTGACATTCTGTGGAGTAAGATTTTTCCCCTGAGTAATAGCTTTAGTATTTACCATATGTAAAATGCATTTGCAGCTCTGATTTCAATTGCAGATTTATTGACATAAGGGCATTGTGTTTGGAGTGAGGATGTTTGTTCCTCCTGAAAGATAATGCTGGGAGAATGAACCTAGTATTGATTTTTTTCTTGTTTTTATTTTTTCTGGCCTGTTGTCTGTCTCCTTTCCAGCTGAAAAAGCACTAAACTCTGTCTTGTGGAAAAGACTTGGAAGCAGAAATTTTATTTTAAAAGCCTTGAGATGTCAAATCGACTTTTCAGAAAACCTGCCATACAGCAATAACTTCCCTGTGGTATTTCTGGCAATAGAACTTCTTTTGCCAAATAAAATAGAATGTGAAAACTGCAGTTATGGGTTCTTTATTTCAGGAATACCCTATTTCCTAAAATCATTAATGTTAAATATGACCAATAAAGAAGTGGAGAGGAAGTAGGAGGAATCTGTCTCTGATTTGCTTACTTTGTGGCTCTGGCAGATGTTTATCTATATAAATTGCTACATTCTCCCTCCAAGATGAGGTCAGCGTCACTGTCATCCCTCTAGGGGTCCATAAAATGGCTGTAGCACCCTATGTTTATATCCATCTCCTACCAGTTGTCCAGTCAGCAGCTACTACAGAACAGAAATGTGCTTGTTAAACTTTAGGTTTATAAAACTTGCTGCATGATCACCTGCAGATAGGCATGTGTAATTCCATAGTGTAAATATCTTGAGTTTAAGTGCTCACCAATTCTGTGGGCACTGTGTGGATGAAGAGCAGAAATGTGTGAGTATCTTGATGAGTTTCGTGAAGGCTTTCTTAAGGAAAGTCTCAAAATCATTTTGAAAGAGAGTTGTGTGATCACATAAGGGAGCTGATCTTCCTCCAGCCTCTGCCACAGCAGGGCAGATGGGTCACACAGCTGGGGCATTGATGGACCTTCAGGTACCAGGCCTTATGCTCCTGGTATTTGAACTCTTGGTCCAAATTATTGCCAGCCAGGGACATCCCTGAAAACTAAATTTGCCGTATCCGTATGCTGAAATTGAACTCAGACCTTCAGTATCCATGAGATCTACAGTATTTCTGGACTTCATATTCTTTTAGTTAGTGAACAGAATGTGAAAGTGTTTCCATTTGAAAGGATGTGGAGAATTACTGTTGTCCTTTCAGCTTTGAGAGAGCTAATGAATGTGTTCATGCTAATAAATAAGTATGTAGAGAAGGTTTTTGAACCATGTGTAATTAGTCATTTGGCTAGCTTTATAGTTTGGTTTGGTTTTTTTTTAAATAATAAAAAAAGAAAACTAGCCCTGAAGCAAAAAGATGTGCATGTTGCAAGCCACTTTTATCTGTGCATCAAACGAAGTCTTTAAGTACATATAGGCACAGTCTATCTTTTGGAAAGAAATTGAAGCATTTAAAGGTAAGTGTGTATTTTAAGGCAAATGAATGTGAATATGAGCCCAAGCTACAAACCCACTCCACCATATTTTGTGTTGACATACTTTAAAATGTAATTCATTGTTCCATGTGTGGACAGAATGTTGACAGACATTACTTCTCAGGACACCTCTCCTAAAAATAACCCATTCTGGGAGCATTCTTTCATTATTTGAGTAACACTTAGTGTCTTTGTTTTCTTTAACAATATAGCATTATCTAAGGATCTGATTCTCATATTAAACAAGAAATTTCCTGTTAGCTTTCCTAAAGAAAAAAGTGGATTCAAGACATTGCAAGGAAAACCTGTGTGTTTATTCCCTGTTAAAGAGATAAAATGAACTGGAAATACTATTGTTTTAGAAAAAAGCTTAGAATAATCCAAGTTCCTTCTATGATGGTGATGAACTATACAGTTGTTTTCTGCATTCAACAGTAGCAGATTTATGAAGTTGAAATGTAGCATTTGCTGTGCTATTTTTATCTCAGAGTTTTAAAATGAGTTTCTTGTAAAAAGCCTTTTAAGTCAAGGTTTTTTAAAGGCAAGGAGAAACAGAAGTGTAAGTATATGGGAAATTTTTTACTTTTTCTCCAAAGAAGACAAAAACTTTAAAGGCAGAATGCTGTTAACAGTCTCTGCCTTGAGAAACCTTGTGTGTATGCTTCTACTGTAGATGCCCATAATAGAGTTTGAAAATAATCCTTAGAGATCTAATTTTGATGTGTAATGATCTGGTTGCACTCCATCCTGTAACTTGAGGAGATTGTTCTCTTTCTGATATAGCTTTAGGCCTTTTACCTCCCCTGCCTCGATATCCTTCCTGTGTTTAGATGTTGCATAGTGCTAAAACAAAAGCTGTTTTCCACTGCAATCATACTGGTTGAAGTGGTAAGGCTTAAAGATTGCCCCAAAACTCTTAAAATTAGCACTCGTGATCATCTTTCTCTTGCATTCATTCAGTTTGACTCTCTTGTAATTATTAAGTATGATGCTAAACTAGCTTTTTTTCCTGGAAGCTGGTTGTAGTTATGGATGGCAGCAATGTGAAGACACTCAAAAGGTGCCCAGAGTGAAAAGTGAAAATTGCTTTGAACCAGAAGTGCCATGGAGGTCTCAGAGTTATGTCACATGGGGGTTACCTGGCAGCTACACCAGTTGCTGCATGTCATGTTCTAAGTGGCCTACAGTTTGGCTTTCATCAGGCAATAGCCCTTGGTCTAAAACATCTGTATTTTAAATTTTTTTCTTCCCCAAACACTGTCTCAGTGTTTGATGCCAGTCCCCTCCAGATGAAGGGAAGTGCCGAGGATGTTCTCTTTTAGAAGTCAGCATTCTGAGAAGTAGCAAATGCTGAAGAATCTCTCTGTGCAAGTAATATCTCTCCCTCTTTCTGCAATATTTTTTCCTTTTCCGTGTTGTCAGAATTCTGTAAGTACTCACATGTGGAGGATAAGAAAAGGAAGTAGCATATTTTGCTATTGCTATTGTGTTTGTGCTCCACACTGAACCCTTCTCATCTATGCTGAAACCATTTTAGTACAAAAGAAGATGAATTCCTGTCTTTTCTATTTGGTGTACAGGGTCTTTTTTTTATAGTTTCTGTCCACTTTTGAAGGTTAGGGAATATTCTGTGCTACTTAATTATCTTTTAGGTTATGACTTAAAATACATACCAAACAGATACTACGTGGTTAGTGGTGAGTGTGCTTCTAAACACTTCATTTAAACATCTTTTTTCAAGTATTTATGAATTCAGTGCTATTTGGCATTCCAAATATTCCTGACTTTTATAACATTTCTCTAAGATCTTGGAGTTTGTCTTTGAGTCTCTTCAGTCTTTGCAATTGTGGGCAATGTGTTTGCATCTACATGTGACTCTATAAAGCAGTAATATGCTTTTGTTTTCCAAATAACTCAAGAGTTACTCTTGGTTGCAACAGTAAGAAGTAGTGGCAAAACTGGGTATAGTTTTGAGATTAAATTAGTTTTAAATTTGCCAGTTCCCAAGTACCATCATATAAAGCCTAAACTCAGTTTGCTGCATTGGCAATATTCTGCATGAACATTTGGAAATTATTCTGAGCTTTCTTACTCCTTCTTTCGAAAATGGAAGTTAAATAAATGCAATAAAAAAGATGAACTGAATTATATAAATGGCTGAAGCACTTAAAATCAAGCACAGAACAGAATGTACTTCACGTTGAGAAACAGATTTTGCTGAGGAAATGATAACCCTCTGTGACTATTCAGTGGAAATACTGTGAGAATAAATTGTTTATATGGAAACTTGCTTATAGATTGACTGCAGCATATCCATTTAATTTTAATTTGAACTCCTCTCTTAAGAATAGAAATATCACGATTGAGCAATAGGCAGTATCCTAATGATATTTGCTGCAATCTGTCATCTACCACTGTAGTACTTTTAAAAATAGATTCCAGGGCCAGTTTGGAGTGCTAATATTCTCTAAAGTATGTCTTGAAAACACTAGTTGGCTGTATTACATTGCAGGGATTCCCAAGTATTCTCTGTTTTCTGATAGCACTTAGTAATCTCTGCTTTCGTGATAGCAAGTGACAAGAGAATTTTGGGGAGAGCAATGTAGCTCCCTTTCTAAGATGACTTCAGAGAGTTAAATGGATGTCTCTAGTGTAGTTATTCAGTATGAGATAAATAGATTTTAATTTAAATGTAAGACTACTCATAATGCCACTGTTCAGCCTGGAGAAGAGAAGGCTCTGGGGAGACCTTCATAGCAGCCTACCAGCCTGAAGGAGCTATAGGAAAGCTGGGGGCTAGGGAGTGACTGTTTGCCAGAGGCAATGGTTTTAAACTGGGGCAGGGCAGGTTTAGATTAAACATTAGGAAAAAGTTCTTCACCATGAGGGAGGGTGGTGAGTCCCTGGAAGAGGCTGTGCACAGAGGTGTTGGAGGCCCTATCCTTGGAAACATTCAAGGCAAGGCTTGATGAGGCTCTGAGCAACCTGATCTAGTGCAGGATGTCCCTGCTTGCTGCAGGTTGTTGGACTAGGTGGCATTTGAAGATCCCTTCCAACCCCATGATTCTATATAAGTGGCTCCCAACCCTGGGTATGAGCCAGCACAGATGTGATCATCCTCACCTAGGAAAATTACAGCCTGGTTTAGTGCTCATGGTCCACAGCAGTGATACACATCTGGCAAGACATGGCCATGTCTCACTTGAGGACTGTGCTTATGTGTTTGTGTTGGGTAAAGTTAAGCCAGATGAATTTTATGTGAACTGAGTGTAAAACTCTTGTGACTGGATCTGGTTTGGTGAAAGCCCAAAGTTCAGTTCTCCAGTGTGCAGTCATGTGCTGTTAATACCAGATGCTACTCTAACCCCTTCAGACAAGTGCTGAACTAACTGACAAGGGAAGGGGGGGATTCTGTGTGCTGCAGTGAGAGATGAAGTGGAGGAAGATCACTGCTGGAGAGTCACTGCTGTTGAACATGCAGTTCCTCTGTGCAGTTTGCAACTAGAGCAGGATGCAGTGCAGGAATTCAGCCAAGTGTTAGTCTTTATTAATTCTCTGAGCTGTTTGAGCATCCTTCTCATGCAGAGGTGCTGTTTGCATGGAAGTGCTTATCAATAATTGTGACCTGCCCTTTAATGTGGAAATTTCAGGATTGGACTATTGCCTGTATCTGTTTTCAAGTCGATGCATTTCTGAAAAAGACACTTTTATTGTTTTATTTTGACTATGAGTCTTCAAGACCTGCCTGGATGTATTCATTTTTAACCTGCACTAGATGAACCTTCTTTGGCAGGAGATTTGGACTAGGTGATCTCCAAAGATTCCCTTAAAAACATACCATTCTGTGATGATAGGGGGGAAAATGGAATTTCATAAATTATTAGAAATAAAATTGTAAGTAATACAGTAAAATTTGTAAGACTTTGTTGGTTTAAAAAAAATTTGATAGTGGGTATAACTAGACAAAAGAAGAGGAGGATTTTTATCTGCTCTGTAACATTATAGGTGCTTTATCTGTGACGAATGATACTTAAGATGAAATAAAGAGAAATGCAGTTTTGTAGTCTGATTATCCTATCAAGTGTGAACTGATCACTGACAGAACATCTTGTTCTTATCATATAAGCAGATAACTTTTTGGAAATACTTTCCAGAAGACTCTCACTTTCTCATATCCAGCCTGCATACTTCTACAGTCTGGATGATAACCAAAAGAACAATTCTGAGTTAATATAGAATTATTTCCTGTAGTAATAAGTTCTTAAAGATTTCCTGCAGCTTTGAAAAGTCATTAAATCATTCAGATGCTGGAAACTGGAGTCCTTGATAAGATTTCCAACTACTTGTTATGTATTCTCTGGGGAAAACAATATTTCTCTTGAGGAGCTATAGTATTTATTAGACAATTTTATTTTGCTTAATGCATAGATATAACTGATAACATAAAGTTAATGTAATTGGTGATTATTTGGTAAAATCTACATCTTTCTTGAAGGGGGGGCAGAGTCATTGAGTTTTCATTATTTTTTGGCTATTTAGCTCATAAATGAATTTGCTACTTTTGGAAGTTTTAGCCCTAGCTGTTCGGTGAAAGAGATAGTTCTCAACTCTTGGGTCTGTGCTCTGTGTTTTACCAGGATATCCATCAGTTGACTTAGCTTAAGACCATTTTCTAAGAGTTCCAAAGTCAGCACCTTTTAATTTTACAATGCTCAAAAAGTTTTTCTTATTGTTTATAAAGGAATGTGAGACTGTTACAGATTTGAGTTGCTCTTGGGCTTTTCATTTACTTTGTGTTATTGTTTAAGACTATACTGTTGCTTGGAGAACCCAATTGTATATGGAAAAGCTTGCAACAGGCCAAAGTTGGCATCTTTAGGCCTTCGTAAGGATTCTGATATCTGATTCTGATAATGACAAGTGCTAAATACATTTCTAAATGTTATATGTAGTGAAGTAGAGAGTGCATAGATTTAGTTGGCAATAGAGGACAGAATGTGGACCCCACCAAATCTGCTATTCCATTTTGTGGACACGATTGGTTCAAGGAATACTTGTAAAATATGTCTTTCATCAAGAACTGTGTACTATTCTTCATTGCTAATTCATCCTCAGCTTTTGCTTAATGTATACAGAATACTACAATGTTGTTTGTGATACTTTTCTAATTCAAGTATTGGAAAAAATACAATCTGGAGGTTTTTTCACAATAGTTTTCATTCTGAGATATATCAACTTAGTTTTTTACTTCCTCTACCCTTAAATCTCATATGCAATTTAACAGGTATTGCTTAGAGGAAACAACTTCCTTCCCTTCAACATCTTGCTGAAAATTTATAAGTGGTAGAGTGGATCATTTGAGCCTGAAGCTCAGATCGTAATCAGGAGTTCTGTGAAGTAATAAGTTCTGGGTGGAATTCTTGTTCAGCTTGTTAATATGTATTTTTGCTCAGCTTTCTTGACTTGTCTCAGCACTTTATAAGTGCACAGGGACTAGGAGATGCTGAGATTTTTAGATTGATTTTTTTTTCCCCTTGAAGATCAAACAGTATGAGAATCTGAGCATTTCAGAGAATCTAACTGTATAATTACTTAGAAAGAGGTTTTCAGTGGGCTCAATATTGATAAAGCACAGAATTCTTATTCCCAAGTTTTACAGGTAAAGGTTTTTAGAACAAATAGTTCCTGTAATAGGCAGTGAAAGCCCTTGCCCTTCAGTATAGAATCATAAAATGGTTTTGGTTGGAAGGGAACTTAAAGATCATCTAGTTCTAACCCCTCTACCATGGGCAGGGACACCTCCCACTAGACTAGGTTGCTAAGTGCCTTGTCCAGCCTGACCTTAAACACCTCCAGAGAAGGGGCATCCACAACCTCTCTGGGTAACCTGTTCTAATGTCTCACCACCCTCACTGTAACAAATTTATTTCTTATATCTAGCCTGAATCTCCCCTCTTCCAATTTGCATCCATTACTCCTAGTCCTGCCATCACATATCCTATTAAAAAGTCCTACCCCTGCTTTTTTGTTATTGATAAGCTACTATGAAGTGCCCCCAGAGCCTTCTCTTCTCCAGGCTGAACAACCCCAATTGATACTGATAAAAAATTACCCACCACTTAGGGAAGTTATTTTGCACCACTCGCAGGAGAGGATTATTTTTGCTTTTAGAAAATAACCCGCTTCATTGTTTGGTGTTTTTTTTTTCCTTTGTTTCAGCACCCAAAGACAATGAAGAACGTGTGTTCCGAGAGCGCATGCGGCCCAGGAAGCGGCAGGGGGCTGTGCGACGCAGAGTGCATCAGGTTAACGGGCACAAGTTCATGGCCACCTATCTTAGACAACCAACATATTGTTCGCACTGCAGAGATTTTATATGGTGAGGCTGTTGTCTTGGCAACTTTCAATTCACCTGCCCTCCTGTTTTGCTGGAGTGTAAAAGTTGTAGAAGAGTAGTTCGCTTCCTCTTCAGTTTATTATTAAATTGTCATCAGTTTTTAAAATGATAATAGAAGACTGTGAAATTTCCATAATGAACATTAGAGTTTGTTGCATTTATGTTTTCTCTCATCTGAGACACCAAGTTTAATCTTTTCCTATCTGGCACACCCTATAAATTCTAGGGAGACAGGCAGTCTCATGTTCTGCTGATGGCCAAATGTAGGTTAAGTCCTAATATTAGACCTTTACAGTTTACTAAGGTGACTTAAGTATCACCATTTTCCTCCTAGGAAATTCCAAGCTCCTGTACAACATACTGAAGTTAATGAAAAAATCTAGACTTCTGATGATCCAGGGTTTTGGGTGCTCAGTGTACATGTCTTTCTTGTTACAGTGTATGTCAAGTATCCCTTTTAGAAAATACTGACATTAATTGTAAATGCTCACAATTTTCAGATAGGGAAAAGTGGTAGAGACATATAATTTTCAGTTATTTTTCAGCAATTCCGTTGATGTTTTGTCCACTTATGCACAGAAGAAGTGATGTGATGCATAATTAATATTTCTTAAGAGTGTGTCCCGAATCAGTCTGTCTTAATATGAAATTTTGTGAATGGTTCATGAATTCAACTACATTCCTCTAAGAAATCTGGTTAGGCTTTAAGTTAGCTGATTTCAAGCAACAATATTGGCAAATGCCAATATTCTTTCTACTAAGAGGCCCGCTTGATGACTGTTTTGCCATCCTGTGGCTTTATGATACTAAACTTGTCTTTAATAGTACATGTCACACAGTAAATGTGGTGTTCATTTTAAATATATATTCTTGTTTTTCTAAAACTCTGTTTTATTTTCAGGGGTGTAATAGGAAAACAGGGATACCAATGTCAAGGTAAGAGCAAATCTACAAGGAGACAGTTTGAATCTATGTGCTATGTTATAATATGCACATAATAAGATATTTTCATTGAGCATCATGTTTGTACAGTGTTAAGAATTTAACATAGGACTAAGTTTGTCTCCTAGAATGTACAATCTTTGCAGTATGTTACAGTAAGATTTTTCAAAACTCTTGGTGTGAGGCAGCACATATAAAGTAGGGGCACAGTTAATGTCACAGAACAGCAGATCTTTAGTATTTCTTGATATTCATCCAACTAGGAGGGGCTTATCTGCTGATGCTGGCTTCTTCGTTTTTCACTTCTTGCATTCTAAAATTGTGAATTTATTCTGCATGAGATTCTTTGTTTTAAAATGCCAAATAATTGCAAAGACTATAATTAAACAGATGAGATAATTATAGCGGTCATCATTAGAGAAGGTTATAGCAAAGACTGCACAAGTGCTTCATTTTCAGCTCCCATTTTTCAACTCACAGTTGGGCTCTTAATTTT
The DNA here is from genome assembly GCA_013400935.1 of Turnix velox. Lineage (NCBI taxonomy): Eukaryota > Metazoa > Chordata > Aves > Charadriiformes > Turnicidae > Turnix > Turnix velox. The sequence continues at coordinate 99,077 of VZTY01022934.1, forward strand.
TTTTGCAGTCACCTCTTGGGATGCTGCTTATCTACTTAATTCTCTTGCAATAAGTAGAAATAATTGAGTTAGACATGACTTTTCAGTTAGAAAGACTTAATGAAATCTCATTGTAAATAAATAAATGCAAATAATGGTTTTATAAGCTATATTAAGAATTATCATATTAATATATGGCAGAGATTCCTTGAGTTCTGTGTTTTGTTGGTTTTTTTCTTACAACAATGATCAAAGCTAGAAGAAATTGAAATTTAGCATTTCACTCTGAATGCTTATCTCTTCACCTAGTGACCTTGAATCTCACAAGGGATTTTAGCTGTAATGGTCATATCTACAAATGTTATTCATTGATTAAGTAATCAGCGTGAGTATTGACAAAGCATTTTTGCCTCCTGAAACCTTTCACTTTTATCAGCCAAGGATAATGTGTTGCAGAAAAAATGTTTGGCTTTCTTTTTTCTCTTCCTTGACTTCTTTATGGAGTTACCTATATCTCCCCTTTTCTCTGGAAGCTTTTCAGACAGGAACTGGTTTTGACATCATGCCCTATGTAATGTGGAGATCATGGACATTATCAGTTAAAGGAATCAAATATGTAAAATCTTAGAAAAACTGCAGTTAATATTTCAGAAGGGAATTATGTAATTATGTACTAAGATTTTGCCAGATGTGCTTAAAATTCTCTTAAAATTCTTTGGTCTCTTGAAGTACATTACCTTCTGCCTTTGTAAGAAAGACTTTTCATACAACTTACCAAGTCACTAGTTACTTGCAGCCTTTCAAGTCAGAGCATTTCTAGTCTTCTGAGATGAGTCTTTTGCTTTAAAATGTATCTCAATGTTAACTCATTCTTTTATCTGTTTTTTGTTTATAGTTTGCACTTGTGTAGTCCACAAGAGATGCCATGAACTTATAATAACGAAGTGTGCTGGCTTAAAAAAACAGGAAACTCACGATGAGGTAAATGTTTATAAAATACATTTTCTAGATAAACCTCTTATCTTTCATCTCTTCAAAGTAGTGTCATCTCCTCTGTTTAATCAATATATGTTGTAGACTTCTTTGTGCCCTTCTGGTCATCTTGTAATGTAGCACATACTTTGGATTGACAGCTTATCATAACTAGTTCCTTTACATGAAAACTGTTATCGGGCAATTTATTTCTAATTAGGACATTATAACATCTGAATACTTACAGTCTCAGTGAGTACCTTACACTCCTTTTAATTTTTAATAAACTTTCCATTGATGAGTTAATAGGCATTGTGTGATTTTAATTCAGAAGCAGTGGGCTGGGACATATTATCTTTCAACTACATTGTGACTTCTTAGCAGCTGATAGGTTAGAAAGTGTGTTTGAGTGTCTTACATCAACACAAAAGACTGCACAGAATTTGATTCCAAAGTCTCACTTCAACAAAGACTGTATCTAAACTGTCCAAATGTGTAAGAGTCATCTGTGTCTTGAAGAAGAACCATGGATGTATAAGATGGTAGCAATAACTCAAGGTACTGCATAGCTAACAGATTTTCCATGATAATTAAGGCCTACCTCTTGCAAGCTTTTGTATGTTAATGGAATGAACACAATGTGTGCTTTATGTTGGTATGTATTTAAATACATTAAAACATCACCTGAAAATTAAATTAGCTGTCTTCAGAACAGTACTGTCAGGGAGGTAAATCCACCTGCTGATGGCACATTCTGTTCTGGATCAGAACAGAAAACAAAGCAATCTTTTCACTTGATCTAAAGCTCTTGCTCACCCAAGATGGCCCTTTTAGACTTGTTTAGGAAGTTCATGTTAGTTCCTGTGGGCAGTCAGGCACCAGTGAGTGATGTGGCCACTGGTTGCATTCAGTTCTCTTTGAATCCTGTTCTAGGTGGGTTGTCAGGAGACAGTAGAGGAGGAGACCAGTTTTTATGGCTATTTTGAGCAGTTGTAGGCCTCAGCTGTGACCATTGAGTACCCTATCTTTTACAGAAGATTTTTGTTTGCTTGTTTTTAACAGAAAAGCTAATGAATGCTCACTGTCTTTTTCTATTCTGTGCAAAAGAACAAGCCTACTGTCTCTCTCCATTGGATTAGGTGAGGTAGTTCCATGGGCTTGCAGAAGACAGCACATTTCTTAGTTTTATTTATTAAAAACCTTTTTTTATATGCTTGAAAAAGCCTAGATTTAAATTACAAATTGGAGTTGTGTGTAATGCGCTCTTTGATATTTGACTGAAACACTTAACTGATCTCATTCTTCCTGTGTAATTCTTTACCATTTTTCATACTGGGAGCTTTCTTTAATATCTGCTTTACAACTAGTGTTTTACATCCAAAACTTGATTGCTGGCATAGGATTGTGATAAGGAACTGTGTTTGGCTAGTGCTGTTTTCACATGGTACCCACGGGAAGATACAAAATCTTGCACAGATTTATATTCCCAGGCTCCAGACTGGTGGAGACTGGTATGCTTTGCTGATATAATGCTCTCATTGTTTAGGGGGGGTACTAGATCACTGGAGAGGAGCCAGTGGTAATAGGAAAGGGAAGGAAAAACATTAAAATAAATCTCCTCCTCTGCAGTGGCCACTATAAAAACTTACTAATGACATCCTTTAATTAATAAGTCATTATAAATTGTAATCCCTGAACAAAAGAAATTATGATTGTCATTTTCATAATCTAAAGAAGAGTGGGATATGAAAAGTTAAAGAGATTGTGATATATTTCTCTTTCTTAGTCTTGTATTAGTTTGGCCTCCTGCCCTAAAACAATTGTGAGTGACTTTCTTTCCTTCCACATTAAGAGATCGTTTCTGATAGCTATGTATTTGTTAGTCCCAGAAGTACTGGGAAGTACTTTAGTCTTTATCTCTTGGACAGCAGCAGCTCTTCCCTCAAATAAAATAGGAAGAGTTCTGGAGCTGCAGTATATCTAATGCAAAGATCTTCATCTTACCATAGGCCTAGATGCTCTTCTTTGAATTCCATGTGGTTTTAAAACATCAGCATACACTGATTATAAAGAAACTGATTAAAATGAAATTTACTGTGCTCTCCTTTTCCAGCAAGTGGGATCCCAGCGTTTCAGTGTCAACATGCCTCACAAGTTCAGCATTCACAATTACAAAGTGCCCACCTTCTGTGACCACTGTGGTTCTTTGCTCTGGGGTCTTTTGAGACAAGGTTTACAATGCAAAGGTAAGGATTACCATTTCAGAGGGTTTTTTTAATTTTATTTGTGAGTGCAGTGGTCTTGAAAAGACAGAAAGTTGTTTTGTCTTTTCCGGTATGTACAGAAATGAAAGTGAAGAGTGGGCTGCTATAGGGATGGCCATTATGGTTAGAAAATGGTCCTTTACTGTGTCTGTCACACCACTGCAGGGGGCAGAAGTGAAGAAACACATTTTGTCCTTGCTGTAGTGTAGGGTTATTGCCACATAGGAAATCACAGGTTGGCAGAAATATAGGAGCATAAGAATTTACATCCCTTCAGCTTTAATGCCTTTTGTGTTTTCAGGTTTATAATGATGGTCGTTAAACTTTTTAAAATATCATTGTTCCAGCTACTTTTCCCTTTAATGCCATCTTAAAAAATTATTATTATGCGTTGGCTAGGCTAGACAGAGCCAATCCCATGGGCCTATATCCAGAATAATAGGTGATATCAAACTAAATCATCTTTACTAATGATCTGTCTATCCCAGAGAGCAAAGGATTTTTTATGTTCTACAGCTTAAGGACTGTGTGCACTGCATATGAAGTTACTGATTGAAGGTGTGGTCATATAATTTTAGCCAACTAATATATAAATTGTTTGTTCCACATCTCTTTGCTTCAAACAAATCTACATATTCTAAAAGGGAGAGAAAACAGTGTGAAAACCTGCAAAGGAAAGTAATATTCTAGAAAGAGTGAATAAAATCTTTTAAGAGAATGAGAATGATGTCTTATAGACTGACAGATCCTCAGGAATTACCTAAAAGATTCAGAATTCTTTTTATTTTGTTGCACCTTTTCAAATGGATATTTTATATGAATTTAAAAAAATGTAGTATGTACACTTTTCATCAGCAGAAATGTGGAGTCACATGTGTATATATGTAAACATGTAAATGATTTGAAGTATCTAAGCAAGTATACGTGAAGGTCAAACCTACTGCTTCTAGTCACAAATTGCTGAGCAGCAAGAGAAAGAAGGAAATTTTTTTCACTGTAATGTGATTGACAGTAAGAGCCTTCTGAAATTCAAGCCTTCCCTTGTGATTCCTAGCTAGTGAGCACTGATAACATGCAAGACTCTAAGTACTACTATTAAAGATTTTATTCAAATGTTATCTTAATTACAGTGAAGAAATGCTCAAAGAAGATAAGTTAAACCTGGTTTTATTCTCTGGTTGTTAGTCAGACCTGTGGGATCTCTCAGCTAATGTATGAATATATGAGTTCACTTTAATAATCTCTCTCAAATATTAGAGTGGTTTGTTTCCTTTTCAATGTAAAAACTGTTACTTCTCATATGTATGCACTTACTGTGTAGCAGATGCATAGAAATAGTTCAGAGCACCTGTGTTGCTTTCTCTACATTCATCAAGTGAGTTCCTATTGAAGTACAGTACTGGCCACAAGAAATCTGCAACTCACCTAAGCTGCAAAAGTCATTTTCTCTGACCTTCATTTGTCTCCCAAACAAGTGCAGAACAATGGTCCCTTCTTCAGTGACAAACTTGCTTGCCCAGTGTGGTCATTGACACCATGAAAGTTGTATTCCAGGGGCTTATTCTACTGGTTTTTCACACCTTACTCCCCATCTTCTCTTTACAATGTATGTTCATGAAGTCTGACTCTACAGAGTTTGCTTAATTTCTAGCCCTTCAGTTCCTTAGCTTATACTGTTAAAGTCAGACATTGTCATCTTTTGTCATGTGTTTCAATTTCTTCTTGCTCTTCTGGTGAGCTGGAACATTCTTGGAAAGGCTTTCTGAAGCACTTGTTAGTGCTGCAGTTACAGTGTCTGTTTATTGTCACAGAGCAAAACGTGGTTTTTTTCTTTAGGGCTAAATAGGTTATGACAATATAACGAAAAGTATTGGTTTTATAGTTTTGGGGGTTTCTTTTCCCCCTAAAACGTCATGAAGTGAGGAAATGGAGCAGTAGAATGTTTTAATTACACTTGTTTTGCTTGCTTTATGCATTGTTCCACAAGAGGGCGGTGAAGTCTAAGATAAAACGTGTCATCTGCTCCTAACAAATCCACATTATTCCATTTTTTTCTGGAATTGAGTTCTCCTCACCTGGAAGCAATGGAACCTTTTGTTCCTCTTACCAGTTTGCTAGCTTCAGGAGATGGCAGTTAAAAGAAAGAACTTTCTCAGTAGATTGGCATGTTAAAAAAAAAAAAAAAGAGGGATTCAAACAGTGCTTAAAGGCTTTTATTAAATTTTAAGACTGTTGAGTTTTATATCTACCTACATTAGGAGTTAATCTACTTGAGCAAATAATAAGAAGCAATAATACAGGAGGAGAGAATATTGTATGAGTGCAGAAGTGGACTGCTGAAATCCAAGCTCTGAAACACTTCTAATTGAAGTTCTGTTTAAGATCTACAGCATCATAAGAGATTTTCATTTGTTCCTGTGTCTGTTTTAGGTTCTATGTGAAAACACTGCTCTGGGCTATCATAGCAGGAAAATTATGATCAGACTAATAATTTTATATTAGCATTAAACTTTACTGCAAATCCAACTTGTGTGGTTGTTCTTTTTTTTCTCCTGGCTTTATACTTATTTGGAAAAGTTACTGGTAGTTCAAATAAGGTCAAGTAAGGCAAATGCATGCCAAGGCAGTATTTAATTTACTATGTTACTTTACATTTCATTGCAGTTTGCAAGATGAATGTACATCGACGCTGTGAAACAAATGTGGCACCAAACTGTGGAGTGGATGCTAGAGGCATAGCTAAAGTTCTTGCAGATCTTGGAGTCACTCCAGATAAAATCACCAATAGTGGGCAGAGGAGGAAAAAGGTAATACTATTATTTAGTGTCACATCAAAAAGGGGAGAAGTATTGCTGCATTGTAACTTCACTAGTTGAGGTTGAATCTCATTTATTTGCCTTGCCCAAGTAAGTATTTATTTGAAGTCAGTGCAGAGCTAACACTTTTGATTTATAAGTGAAAATCATCTATTGTCAGTTTTTATATTTTTTTTTTATTTTATATAATTTTACAAACCTGAAATCTTTATAGAATCTGGAAGGATTTCCCCTTTTTAATTTTGTTAAAGGCAATTTGACAGAGAGACAGTGTCTGACACAACTGTTCATAAAAAGCATAGATGTCTGGCTCAGAATTGGCAGTGGATGATTGATTGAGTCACAGCACTACTCTGAAACATTGTAAATGCTGATAAATGAGCAGTGGGGTGAGTCTCAAGAGAAAGAGCTGTTTGCTGGATGACAGTTCCAGAGTTATCATCCCTCTTACAGGAGGAACTAAGCTGTTCTAGAAATAAAAAGCATATGTCACCCCTAGTACATCCAGACCTGATGGGCTAGTTCTGGGTTGATAATATGTATCCTGAATCAGAATTTGTAGTTACTTTCTATCTCTATTTACGTAAGTGTGACAGAAGACCTATTGCTCTCATAGAAATAGGCATTTTTACCATCATTTCTTAGAGCATTGACATTTGTTTCTGTTTAATTTCGTCATTTTTGCACACTCGGGTCTATGTACACTGTTTCAAAATGTTACAGAGATATACAACAACTAATGATCTGTGACTCATGGGAAAAGATGCTGTCATATTGTTACTGCATGAGTTAGTTTTCAGTGCCTGCTGATACTTGTTGTAATTAAATACATTTACTGCGTTGATTTCTATGCAAGCTCATGGTGACTGTAGAAAACATTCACACACTGAGTATACTTACTACATTTAGTTTGTCTTGAGAACCTTTTTTCTTTACATTGATGGTTCGTTATTTATATTATAGCTTCTGTTTGATGCAGTGCCATCTACTGTATAGCTGAGGTTATGCCAGTGAGAATCTACAGTGGTAGAACACTTTCCTTCTTACTTCTGCTTCTGAATTAATGCTGTTAAATGTAATTTCCTCTTGGCACAATAGCTAAGCACCTCTTTTGGACTTGTTCTTAGCTAATTGCAGGTGCAGAGACTCAACAACCAGTTCCTGGAAGTGCATCATCAGAAGAAGACAGGTCGAAGTCAGCACCAACTTCTCCATGTGATCAAGGTTGAATATGTCTTTTTATTTCTTAACATACATATTGTTCTGTGTTTTCTTTATTTGTGAAGAATAAAGAAACTGTCAACCTCACCCTCCATAGAATAAAATCAAGTAGATAACACCAGCAATGAAATGCTTGAAGTTATGAATTGCAAAAACTCATTTAAAAGCTCTGCTTATCATTTGATTAAAATCTGTTAAATTAACTGACTTTAAATGGAAAATTATAAAACAGTTCACTTGATGAGCCCTTGCCCAGCCAAATTCTGTTATGTAAGGAGGTTATATGTTCTGTTGCAAGAGTGAGAACATTTTAAATAGTACCACAGAACCTTAGAGCCTTTATCTGAAAAGCCTTTATCTCTTAATAAGTTTTTGAGTTGAAATTGCCTCCTTGCAATTCTATGTTGAAAATTTATGATAAAAAAAGCTTACGTTCAGATAGGCTATGCTAGTGTATCTGTGTGGTCTCTACAGCCTTTGTAAAACCATGTTTCCTTTCAGTGATTTTTCTCATACTTAGATTTGGAGACAGATACTTTAATTTTTGCTGATGTGTCCTGATTTCCTTGAGATGAACAGCCTAAAATACAAAATACGTGTGTCAGCAATGCTTTTTGAATCTGATACGATTGTTGGTTTTAAAAATCAGAGATCTATTTGGTTTCTTATGTATGTGAACTGATAATTTGTGAAAAATTTGCACACCAAGTCATGGGAAGATGGGAGGTTTTGTGCCAAATTTTTATAATATTATTTACAGTAGAGAAATGTCTTGCCCATATTTTTAGGTAGGAGGCTTCCAAAGCTATCACAGTAAGTCATAGAATTTATTTAAATTTGACAAACTTTTGGTTTAACACAGAGCATTTTGGTTCAGTAATATTTTTTAAATATCTTATGTTTTGCTTAAAATAATAACAAAAAAATGTCAAGCATTTAAAAAGCCAACCATTCTGTTATAGTGGGATTTTGGCTGATTACTGTAAGGCAGAGAAGTAGTTTGTAAAATATATATATTCTTTTGCACAGAGTGATCTATACAGTGTTCAGGGACGATGAATGTACTTTCTCAAATCCTATACAGACTAACACAGACGGGTTTTCTGATGGTTAGTCAAAATGACCACTTTTTCTTTACATTTCCACAGAAATCAAAGAGCTGGAAAACAACATTAGGAAAGCATTATCATTTGACAATCGAGGAGAGGAACACAGAGCAACAGCTACAACGTCGACAGACAACCAGCTCAACAAACCTGGGGAGAATGGTGAAAATGGGGAGGTCAAACAGGCCCAGAGCAAGCGAATAGGCCTTGAAGAGTTCAACTTCATCAAAGTATTAGGGAAAGGCAGCTTTGGCAAGGTGGGTGGCTTTTTTTAACTTCTGCATGGAATTTTTTTGACTGTACTTCTTTGAAAGATGAACATCTCTCTTATGAGGAATGACTGAGGAAACTGAGTCTCTTTAGCTTTGGAGTACAGGAGGCTGAGGGGTGACATCATTAATATTTATAAATATGTAAAGGGAGTGAGTATGAGAAGGATGGAGCCAGGCTCTTATCAGTGACCTCAAATGATAGGACTTGGGGCAATGGGTGCAAGCTGGAACACAGGAGGTTCCACAGAAATGTAAGAAAAAACTTTTTTCATGGTAAGGATGACAGAACACTGGAACAGGCTGCCCAGAGAGGTTGTGGAGTCTCCTTCTATGGAGACATTCAAAACCCACCTGGATGCCTTCCTGTGTGACCTGGTCTAGGTGTTCCTGCTCTGGCAGGGAGATGGGACTAGATGATCTCTTGAGGTCCCTTTCAGTCCCTAATATTCTGTGATTCTGTGGAAGTTGTCACAGTGATATTCAGTAACATTCCACTCCAGGAATTTCCTTCCATTCTTTGCCCACTGGATAGAAGCAGCTTTTATCCTGCATAAGAGGTACATCAACCACCTGATCAGCTGATATTTTCTGTACTTTAACCAACTTTTTAGACTAGGGTCGAGCCTTTTAAAACAAAATGTCAATGTTTCTCTATTTCAGGATATTGGTAGTGAAAGCATAAATAAATTTATATACATACTGTTCATCAAGATAATTGGTTGTGGTCAAGCAGGAAGAACAGCTCAAGATTTATGCTGTGGAGTTCTGAGTTCATTCTTTTTCTAGATAATACCCAGTCCAAGTTTACTTATTTCAAAGAACAGTATGTGTTTTTCCTTAGTGGGTGTGTTCAGTGCTGGAGGAAGCAGACCTCAAGCATTTCCACTCAGACAAGATGAGTACAAGAGGCTTAGACAGCTGCCCAAAATACTATATATGTGGCAAAGATGTAATTTGCCAGATACTTTCTTGCTGTGAGGAACTGATGAGGATGGAAGCATATTGTGGCTTAATCCCAGCCACCATCCAGAACCATACAACCACTTGTTAACCACTTGCAGCTCCCCCCATCCTGAGTAGTGATGAGGAGAGAATAACAAGAGCAAAAGGAAAACTCGGGAGGTGAGATGAAGCCAGAGAAAATTCACTATTGAAAGCCATGCATACGAGTAAAGTGAAATAAGAAACTCATCTACCATTTTGTATGAGTTGGAAGTATTCATCCATCTCCAGGAAAGCAGGGCTCCACATGCATGATAATCACCTGAGGAGTTAATGCCAAAACTCTGAGAAATTTCCCCTTTTCCCCTTCTTCACTCAGCTTTACATAATGTGCATGACATGGCACAGTATGGAATATCCCTTTGTTAGTTGGGGTCAGCTGTCCCAGCTGTGTCCCACTCCCAGTCTGCTCCCTGGCAGGGTGGTGTGAGGAGCAGAAAGGGCCTTGAGTGCTTAGCAGCAACTGAAGACATTAGTGTACCATCAACAGTATTTTTCATCCCAAATCCAAAACTATACCAGCAGCTAGTGAGAAAGCTAACTCCATCCTAGCTGAACCCACATCAAATAGATTTTCTTTTCAGTGCTGTGCACCATGGAATCAAAGAGGAGGACTCGAATAGGAGTCTGTTTCACAAGTACAATCTTCCTTCCTTGATATACAGGAACTGCAGATGCAGAGGGGCAGGGCAGAAGCAGTTCTTTTGTCTCCCTGTTTACTGATCCTTTCTCTGAAGATTACCCTGGCTCCAAGCCAGAACTGGCCTTAAACAGAGTATAGGGTTTGAACCTTAAACAATAGAGTCATTAAAATCAAAAACTTTATAGTGCCTGGAAGGGTATGTGGGATTGTATACTAAGTTCATCACACACTAATCTCACTATCTAAAGTTAGAGATAATGTGGGAAATAAATATATGTTCTATTTCAACTTCCTTCCTTGTCTTGATTTTATAGATCTCACTAATAGAAGCTCATTTTGAGCGAGGAGATAAAATTTTTTAATCTTCTACATTCTTTAGGAGAACAAAATAAAAAATACAGATTTAATCTCTTTCAAATTTTAGGAATGCTAGAGTTGCCTTTTTCTAAAATGACATTACTTAGCTTTTAATTTTATGAACACAGAACATAACTGAGGCCAATATGTAATTGCCTGTATATTTCCAGCTCAGTCAAACTCATATACAGCAATGCCTTTTATGGGATATGTTGTTCATGTGTAACAGAATTTCTGTGTTTATTTAGGTAATGTTAGCTGAGCTGAAAGGGAAAGATGAAGTATATGCAGTCAAAGTCTTGAAGAAAGATGTCATACTTCAAGATGATGATGTGGACTGTACAATGACAGAGAAGAGGATTCTGGCATTAGCACGGAAACATCCATACCTAACACAACTTTACTGCTGCTTCCAGACAAAGGTAAGCTATGTGAACTTCACACTGCTTTGTGCCCAATGAATCAAACTCAGCTTTTACAGAATAAGAGGCAGCAACATAAAAAATGCAGCAACTTTTCAAAAATATTTCAAAATAAAATATCTGAGAGGGTTTTACCATTTGAGTAGTATTAACAGAAGTACCAGGAGATGGCAGTAAATGAGTTTTTTAAAATTTTTGAAATTTTTTAAAGCCCCCACATTGATAAACAATTACCAAGGTGCCATTTTCTGGATTTCTTCTGTACGTTAATGTGATGTATCATTTGTTAAATTTAGTACAAATCATTTAAGTGTGTAGCATTCAGAGAGAAATTTTTTTTTTAAATTATATGGCAGAATACTCCTCTTTTGCATTTTCTTGTGCTGTGTAGTATAAAGCATTTGAAAGAGAGAGGAAAAAGGTATACACCTGATTTAGTAAGTTCCTAGAACATGGTGCTAATGTCTCCCATGTTCTTGAGGAGCAGGCAGAGAGAAATTGTATCAAGAACCTATTCCTTGTTGGTAATTTTTCATACAGAATTCCTCTTCTTTGGATATTGGATTTAAATGTAAGTGAACATTTGGATGGTTTAGTTGACTCTAGGATTTCTGTAAATCCAGTCAATTCCTTGAAACTAGTTGTGCTAATAGAGTATTTCTGGGTTTCATTCTTCCTTATTTCTGTTCTATCATTCAGTTGAACTGGCACTTTTTTACCTGCTTATCCAGAAAGATTTATGGACGGAAGGAAGCCCCACAAATTGAATTGGTTTTGCAGATAGAATGTCAGTCATATATAACTGAATTTACAAAAAATTCCATTATTTATTAAATGTCTCATAAAATTTTTACTGTTTCAAAGCTCCAAGGTTTGAACTTTTGCCCATTGAGCCTAATATGCCATTCATTTCAACAGGATAAGTTTCTGATCTGTAGGGAGTAAGTTTAAAAGTATATATGTAGAAGTAGTTTGCATATACTTTATTTAAAACACTTGAAAATCAGTCACCTTCCTTCCAACTTCTGACTTGATTTTTTTTTTCAGTCAACTGCTGAATTGGAGTCAATTTAATGAAAAGTTTTGCAGATTAAATGAATAATTACATTAGAATATTTAATGAAATTCAGAATTACTGATGTTGTGTATGTGTGTACATGTGTAAGTAGATACATATTTCCATATTATAACCAAACTATGTAAGGCCACAGTTGAGAAATTGCAATAATTTTATGTGTAGGATGACAGAAAAGCTGTGACTAAAAGATCATCCCGCAAAGTTGTCAGAGAAGGTAAATGGAGAAAACCACAGAAAAGTGGGTAGTAGGATTCAAATATGCAAGTAGAAATTCTTTATCAGTTTACGCAGTTTTAAAATAGTGAAATTACATTAGTGTTTTGTATGTTTCAAAGCTGACACAAAAAAATTGCTCAGGGAGGTGTGTATGCAATTTATGTCTACAGAAGATGTTTCAAGAGCTAAGATTTCCATTTCATTTGAATATCTTTAAATATTTTTAAATGTTGTTTTAAAATCTATGTCTAGAATTGAACATATTATATCAGATGAAAAAAGTGATGGTTGCACTCGAGTGAGGGATAAACCCTGAATGAAGAAGGACCTTCAGGTCTAAGGGAGACTGTGCTCCATGAAGTGTAAATTAAATTAAATCATGTGGCAGAACATTGGTAAAGATCAGTTTTACATTAAGTGATGTGTGGTAGAAGATTCTCGCACTACTCTGGTTTTCTGAACATCCCCTGCCCTTTGTGTTTCTCATTGGTTCTTCCCCATTTTGTGTCGTAGTTTTTGCCTTCCTCCATGCTCTTCTAAGCCTTTGATCAAAGTAAGGTGTTCAGAAATTCTTTCCACCACCTTCAAATTAAAAGTCCACAGTCAAAAAACTGTGGGGTTTTTTTGAGCATGGCAAATGAGCAATTTGCAAAGAAGCCTTAATAAAGAAACAAAAAGCCAAAACCCATGTAAAAGCACAAGTGATACATCCACCCCAGCTATAAGTAATTTATGAAGGACAACAAATGAAAATGTAGTGAGTAAATTAGTCACTGAATGATTTGCTCAGGCTCAGTGGAAAAAACAGGTAGAAAAACTTGCTTGAACAAACATGGTCTGTGTTTAAAATAGCTTTTCTGAGACAAAGGCTATTGTGTGGTAGAGTTTAAAATGTGTTTAACATTAGTGTCTAGTTACTTAAGACTGCAATTGTATGCCCTGCCATGAGTGCTGTGCTTTGCAGAACTAGTCCTGGAATTAAGTTTTACGTTTCAATTCTGGCATATTTGTCCTGTGCACCCTGATTCAATGGGAATATTGACTCATTACTTCTTGTCAAAGTACTCATAGGTTGACTTTTTGAGATGAGATTACTTGCTTTGTTCTTCTTCCATGAAAGTGTGAATGTATGAGCTTTGCTTTACACATTGCATTGTTTTTCTTCAGTAATAAGAAGACACTGCAGAAAAGTTGCCTAATCTGTTTTTTACAATGAATACATTACTTGTTTTTCTCATGGAACAAGCTTTTCATTAGTATAATTTTCTAAGTGATTTTATTATTATCACAGCAAGTAAGGGATCATATATATCTTGGAATCATAGAATACTTCGGGTTGGAAGGGACCTTAAAGACCATTGAGTTCCAACCCCCCTGACAAAGGCAGGGACACCTCCCACTAGATCAGGCTGCTCAGTGCCATGTCCAGCCTGGTCTTGAACACCTCCAGAGAGGGGGTGTCCACAACCTCTCTGGGCAACCTGTTCCAGTGTTTCACTACCCTCAATGTAAAGAGTCTAAATCTACCACCTTCCAGTTTACAACCATTGCTTCCGGTCCTCCCATCAGATATCTTATTAAAAAGTCCTTCCCCTGCCTTTCTGTAGGACTCCCTCAGGTACTCGTAAGTTACTATAAGGTCCCCCCTGAGCCTTCTCTTCTCCAGGCTGAACCCCAACTCCTTCAGCCTGTCTTCATAGGGCAGTTGCTCCAGCCCTTTGACCATCTTCGTGGTCCTCCTCTGGACCTGCTCCAATAGCTCAGTGTCCTTGTGTTGAGGGCTCCAGAACTGGACATAGTTTTATTTATTTATCATATTTATCATTATTTATCATAATTTATCTTGGATCATAATTATCCTGGAATTCAGGAATCATGCAAAAATAGCTATTAACAGCATATAGAATCATAGAATAGTTTGGGTTGGAAGGGACCTTCAAGATCATCTAATTCCAATCCCCCTGTCATGGGCAGGGACACCTCCCGCTGGATCAGATTGCTCAGTGCCTCATCCAGCCTGGCCTTAAACACCTCCAGGGATTAACCAGGCATACACCCATTTTCTTACACCATCCCACCTAGCATCCTCATTTTAATGGAATATTGTTGGGACTGGTATTTCGTATATTCCTTCTTAACCCAAAAGCTAACTTTGATCAGAACAGTTTGCTTTTAAGATCATCAAATAATGAGTCCCAAGGTCCACAAAAAACTCAACGTTCTATATTAAATTATGTGCATGTTAAAATATTGTCCTCCAGGAGTTGTTTTGCAGCCTTCTGTGGTGATTCTGTGGTGATCTGGAAGTCAAGAGCTAAGTTCTGCTCCAAATGTTGGGATAAAGTGTGTGATCCTGGTGTATGATGTTTTGTTGCCAGCAATAGTTTGAGGTTATGAACTCAGCAACCCCAGTTCAGAAGGAACATGATGTCTGATGGCAGGACCTGCCTTCACATGTGTTTTCACGTGGTGCAGTGTATCTTTGTAAAACCATATCACAGTTGTATGGTATTTTTCAGCACTCTTTTGCTCTGACAACATTTCTCTTCTTATTTTGCCAGAGTATGGTCAATGCATTCATAAATATACTCAGAGGTTTGAGTTCTGTTTCACTTGGCTTAAGGTCTAGCATGCAGGATTTTTGTAATAACTGAATTGAACTTGCTCATTCATCATCTTTGATTTATTTAAGACTTCATTGTCCTTTATTGAGAAAGCATTAGGTTTTTTTCAGGACTACTATTGTTTACATTCTTTTTCCATTTTTTTTCTTCTCTTCTCTGTGCTGGTTCTTTGTGTTTTCATTATCATACCTAACAGTAATGGTGATGCTGCTCAATTACCCTCTGCGGTGTCCTTCTCCCTCCAACTTCATACCATGCTTTGGTGATCAGCTATGAAACAGTATCAACACTGGGGTTTATAGACAATACTTCAGTCAGGTGGTGGACAAAGTGGGGTGAAGTATTTCTAGAGCTATTTTCTCTGAAGACATTCTTGTAGTTTTGATACTTAATTACATTTGTAAGTTTCAGAACTGTGAAAGTCTTCAAATGGAGAGTGAGATTCTACATAATGAAGGTGTAACTGGCTTCATTTTATTCCTCCTACACCCCTATGAACCTTCTTCATAGTACTTAAAACTTTCTATACCTCTACCCTGTGAGATGCATAAACATATACATGCACATCCTGTGATTTTTAATGAATAATCCAAGCAAATACCTTAGAAATGTTTTGTTTTTTTTTAAAATAAGACAGTGGAAGCTTTATTATGATGTCAGAAACTCTTGCTTTTAAATGTTTCCAAGGAGGAGCTAGAAATCCAGTAGGACTTTATCATCACAATATTAGCATGGAAAAGTACAACATTGCTAAAGTTGTAAAATAGAGTTACATTTTTGAAGTGGCTTGATACATTAGTGGGAGGAAATTTAAAAAGGAAGAAGAATTACATGCTGATGGTGTCTTTCTTGAAGTGTTATGTTTTCTAAGTTAATTTAAGAAGAATCACTGTAGTATTTGTAATGTAAAAATCAAGTCTTATTTCTCTTCCATGAATTTGTATGGAAAAGTAAATGTGTTCTGTAATAATAACTCAGAGGAGTGTCATTTATGATATACAATGCAAATTAACCTAACTGACTGGCCACTGTTACATTCATCTGGGACTAATCAAAGCTTATAATCCATTTTATCTGGTATTTTTCTCCTTTGGTTGCTAAGCAGCTAAAGCCATTATGCAGATATTGCTATATGGGTGTAATCTGTTTAGCACAAGTTTGCATTACCTTTTATTACTGATTAGTGTCAAATTAGAACTTTTTAGAGCTTGAATCTGTTCATTATTATTCTTCTGTGAACTTGTGCATGTGTAAGACAAAAGACTGAATTAGCACTTGTATTTTTAGCTACTTCAGTGCTAAAATATTTTTTCAACAACTTAAATATAAAAATATTTACAATGATTTAATACCAAGTGTATAAAAGGTAGAATAAAATGTTAGATCAATGTTATTTATACTTCTCTATCTTTTTATATACATTTATAGATGTTTATGTTCAAGCTCTATTTTAATATTCCATTTTCCTATATTGTTATGTATGCATATATGTAGAAAATGTGCAATAGTGGCTATTTTTTAATTCCCAGCTGGTTTCTCCAGGCACTCCATGTCATAAGGAATTAAAATTAACTGATAGTGACTTATTCTTCAGAACATTTCCTGAAGCACTAGAAATTAGAGTGGTATCTGGTGATGTCTCATGTATCAAACAGTCATGTGGTCAAGTAAATACATGGAAATTTGGCAGAATAAGATATTTCAGAAATTTGGCTGCTATGTGTGTTAAATCTAGAATTCCTGTTGATTGCTAGGCAGTAGGAATACATTGACCATGATCACTGTATTGTCTAAAAGTAGACACTGTGGTCAAGAACAGTTGGAACAGTGAAACTGAATGATAAATACTGTAATCATTGTCTCACACACACAAAAGTCCCTGTTTCTAGCATGATGACCTGGTTTTGGGAAACTTGCTATTGTGCTGCTCAGTTATTGCTAGCTGCTCTTAAGAATTATTAAAGCCTGGTTAGCTCACTGAAGATTCATTGTTCACATTAGTCCTATAGTGTTAAACTTCAGCTCAGGCTGTCAGTGCAGCCAGGCTTCATCAAGGGCCTGTAGGAGAAATTACTCCTCCAGCATTAATCAGAGGAGTCTAAATGCTTCTCTTTCAGATTTATTTTTTGATGTAGCACCCAAACTGAAGAGAACTCTTTCACGTCTTCTCAAAGCTAGGGCTTGTTTCTAGTTTGCATGTATAAAAGTGAGTGCTGCAGCTGCAGCTCCATGGATTGCTTGGCTCTAACCAACTCGGGCCCTGACAACCCTGGGAAGGCTTCCCGAGTCAGCATCCGTGGCCAGAATTCACTGCAACTGCTGTCGTGGAAGAGGTGAGGGCAAACTGGAGTTTATCCTGATTTTCTTTACCTTGGTCCCCATGCCTGCATATTAGTGTTTTAAAGTTAACTGTTCCAGTAGTTCAGTGTCTTAGCAACTTCTTCGTAGAGTTCAACTTCAGGATATTAATCCTGGTGTGATCATTTGCAGACAGGAGGTTTTTAGAATAACTGGAGGAGCTAAGGTCCTCTTATTTATTGGGTTCATATCTCTTGGGTAGAGGAGCTGGAACTACATACAGAACACTTTTCCACTACAGAAAATGTCTTTCTACTTTGAGGCACATTTGAGGGGAGAAACTTTCAGAATATCTACCATATGCTTTGCCAGTAACCTTTCTGGCAAGCCTGTCTTGTACTGCTTGAGGGAGTCCAGTGCAGAGCCACAAACATGATGGAGGGATTGGAGCATCTCCCTTATGAGGAACAGCTGAGAGAGCTCTGTCTCTTTAGCTTAGAGGAGACTGAGGGGTGACCTCATTAATGTCTATAAATATGTGAAGGGTGAGTGTCAGCAGGATGAAGCCAGGCTCTTCTCAGTGACCTCCAATGGTAGGACAAGGGGCAGTTGGGTACAAGCTGGAACACAGGAAGTTCCATAGAAATATAAGAAAAAACTTCCATGGTGAGGATGACAGAACACTGGCACAGGCTGCCCAGAGAGTTTGTGGAGTCTCCTTATCTGGAGACATTCAAAACCTGCCTTGATGCCTTCCTGTGTGACCTGGTCTAGGTGTTCCTGCTCTGGCAGGGGTATTGGACTAGATGATCTCTTGAGGTCCCTTCCAATCCCTGATATTCTGTGGTTCTGTAATTATACTTTAGCAGAGATCAGGGAGATGGGAATATTGTCATCCAAATGGGGTGAAGGAGGTAGCAGACTTTGTACAGAACTGGAGTAGACCCAACACTTACTGAGTCCACAAAATGTCTGCATGAGCTTGCACTATGGCTGTGTTAACATCATACTGCTTGGTTCCTTATCTGGCATTCTTAATCTAAGAGATTTCATGAGAATGGAGTGCTGTTCCTCATCCAGAGGAATAATTGAACAGTGCTGCTTTAAGTGAAATCCTGCAGGTCAAGGCTGGATTGTGTCTTGGAGATTAGTTTCTTCTTGGGAGAGAAGAGTGGGAAGGATATGGTCTGCAGGAGCCCTTGGAAGAAATGTGATTGACTGGTTCATAGCACAATCTGTTACCCTGCAGCTGTGTGCTGTGACAGTTTCTTCAGTCCTTTGTCTGCACCTAGGTCTGGAGGCCATCCTCGCACCTTTTGTAGGACAGGAGAGATCTGAGCACAGGATCTACATGAACCTGCTGATCCTTTTTCCAAGCACTCTTGATGATTTTCTTGTGTTTTGTAATTGCAGAGCACTGTTGGCAATTCTCCATTAGTGGGTTCATTATAAAAATGAATTTTTTAAACTACAGCTTATCTTTAAGTGGAAATGTAATGCTCACGTGGTTAGCTTTTTGGGATGCCTTGTTTATGTTAGCTAGCTCTTTTAAACTCTATTTAAAGAAAACCTGTTTTATCTAAGTGGTTGTGGGAAAACATTTAATACTGTGTTTGTTAGGTGTTGCTTTTACAAGTAAACAACTAATGCATCCCAAAGGAAGAGTCAGGAAAAAGGAAACTGCTTATAAAATTTGATTCTTCTGCTGCTTCTTTTCTGAATGCAGGAAATTATTCTCTTTGGAATTCATTCGGGCACTTTAATATAACTTTTGGGGTTTTTTTTTTTAATAACTACAGTAAGCTTAGTAAATGATAATTGTCCACAAGAGAATTTCATCATGGGAAAGAAGAGGAATTTAGAAAAACATTTGGGCTTTTATCATTAGCAAAATTTTCATTGCGTTTTTTAGCATGTGCACAAAATAATTTTAGTTTTAGCATATCATGTCTTCTGCACCATATAGCACGTGTAAGGTGGGCCAAAATTGAGTAAGACATAACTTAAATTGCACTTCTTTCTTCTCAAAACTACCCCATCATATTATTTTTACACTTCTAATGTATCTATGAGAAGATTTATGGGCATGCAGTTTATGTCATTTTATCTCCTTCGTGGGTGAGTGCTTTTAGCAGAAACACTTTTGATGGCAGCAGGGCTTGCTCCTGCTGAATGTCTGTGGGCTGAGTAGGGATGCCCAGCCTGTAGTCTCATGCTCATGGGGAGGCATGAAGAAACCTTCTTTGTGTTTCCATGTAAGGTGAGCCCAGGGGCCATTCTGTAAGCTGAGAAGTTCTCAGTGCATTGTTTCATCTCCTTAAAAAGAAGATAACAAGGCAGGTGACCTGTAGTGTCAGTTAAGAAAAGTGACTCAGTGCAGGAGCGTGAGTGGTGTGTCACTTGTAGGCCTGTAAGTCCACAGTGTCTCTCCACCAGGACTGAAATACTCTGCAAGAGGTATACAGGGCCCACTAATCATAAGAAACTGTAAAAGTAGATGTATGCAAAATGTACAGGTAAACTTTATCTCAACATTAATGCTTTCAGTTCTCTTCTAGTGAACTGAATGGTCATTAAAGAGTAACTATTCAGAACTAAGGAAATTTGTATAATAAAGACTCTATCCAAGTCCTGGCTGTTTATTAAAACAGTAGTTCATGGTAATGCAAAGAGGTCGTGAATATTAGTGAATATTAGGTTTGGGATTATGCTCATTCATTATACAGCCAAAGGCTATGAGCTATCATGAAATGCTTTCTTTTTCCATTTTCTACTTTTCATGTCTAAAAATGCGCATTGTCACTTTTAAATGAGGTAGAAAAGGGAGAAAGGGCTGGGAATTTTAGTTAAAGTTCCTTTTCATAGCAATTAGATTCTAATTATTACTGTAGCATGAATTATTTATATTGTCATCTCAGAATAGTCCACTAACATGTCTATCATATTGTAAAACTAGTATAAGACAACGTTTTAAATTATTTAGAATCATAGAATGCTTTGTGTTGGAAGGGACCTTACAGATCATCTAGTTCCAATCCCACACTGCCATAGGCAGGGACCCCTCCCACCAGACCAGGTTGCTCAGTGCCTCATCCAGCCTGGCCTTAAACATCTCCAGGGAGGGGGAATCCACAACCTCTCTGGGCAACCTGTTCCAGTGTCTCACCACCCTCCCAGTAAAGAACTTCTTTCTTAGATCCAGCCTAAATCTACCCTCCTCCCTTTTACCAAAGGGAAAATCTTTGCTTAATTTGATGATTGTCGTTCTTTCCTTACACAGTTTAACACAGATTTTTAGTTTTTCCTGCATCAGGTAAACTAACCTATTTTTACCTGCATGACACAGTGTGTTTAATGACCATGCTCTCTTTCCCCTTTCACTTCGATTCTCTGTAATGTTAGTGTTGTTGTGATCAGCCCATTACGTTGTCTTAAGGATTAATGTGGATTTTTCTATATCAATCTTAGAAATTATAGTTCCTGATGATACTACCTTAAATAATTTAAATAGTAGCACTAGCTATGCTGGAAGAAATCTTTCTTCTTTTTAAGGTAGTGTGTTATAAGGGAACTGAATGTTTATGAAAACCACTCAATTAACTTACAAACTCAACTACTCTAATTGTGTATGGAATACGACCAGCTAGTAGTAAGTCAACTAAAAATAATTTTTAATTTGTGACCTTGAGAGGCCATCCCAGTTATAATTCTTCCTTTCAGAATACATATGTCATGCTAAGTACCCAAGAAGGAAAATTGTGACTTTGTGTTTAACTTTCCATTCAGTCAATAGAAGAATAGAAAGAGATTGATTTCATAATGTTCTATAAATATATTTTTGCAAAAATCACACGAGATTAGTAAATTCAAATACTCTAATTGATAAGGGATTCTTTGAAAAGTCTGTGCTGGTTCTTATTTTATCTTTTCTGTCTTCAGAAACTCAGTATTAAAATTCTGACTCTTAAAACCACTTTCTGAAGAGCACAACATACTACACTATGAGGATAAAACACACGGTTTTCTTCTGCACTGTGTTACTCATTTGAGGGGGTTTGGATGGATTAAAAGTTGGTAGAATTTTGGATGTTTTCTGTTGTCTGACTGATTTATACTTGTGAATTGCCAGGGGTTTCAGCTTCACCAAAAAATAAGCATGTTCTGGAAACAGGAGTGTATGGAAAATAAAAATAAAGTAGATGCAATTAATGCTTGTAAAGGTCACAGTTGCATTTATTGAACTACAGAAATCCAGACAGTGAAGAGAGTTGTATGAATAATGACATTCAATAGGTAGTGAAAAAGTCTGCCTCAGGTAACTCATGTTTCTCATCATATAGAACAAAAAAATCAGTGTGTGATCCAGATATAGATGGAGATTTTTATAAAGGAATTGTTAGGAAAACATGGGGTTGTTCAGCCTGGTGAAGAGAAGGCTCAGGGGGAACCTCATAGTGGCTTATCAATACCTGAAAGGGGCTTACAGAAAGGCTGGAGTAGGAGTTTTTAATAGGATATGTGATGGAAGGACTAGGAATAATGGATGTAAATTGGAAGAGGGGAGATTCATGCTAGATATAAGAAAGAAAGTCTTTATGGTGAGGGTGGTGAAATACTGGAACAGGTTTCCCAGAGAGGTTGTGGATGCCCTCTTGCTGGAGGTGTTTAAGGCCTGGCTGGACAAGGCAGTAAGCAACCTGGTTTGGTGGGAGGTGGCCCTGCCCATGGCAGGGGGGTTGGAACTAGATGATGTTTATGATCCCTTTCAACCCAAACCATTCTCTGATTCTCAGACAGGAAAAACGTGATACCCTATAGATGACTTGATATGTGTTTCCGTAATTATTATGCATACAGGAGATTAAAATTATTATATATTGCAATACAGGTAAATAGAACATAATAAATGTGACAGAGCAGTACTCAAATTGCATTTTCCATTTTCCATTACATTCTCTTGAGGTACTGAAAGGAGGTAAGTGTTACAGTATCTTGTGCTTTCCCATCAGGAACATTAGCAGTAAACCACAGCTGGCAATGTTACACCAGCGCCAAAAGGCCATCATGCATAATGCATTAGATTTAATTAAGAAGCATGCCAAGGAGTGATGCCATCCTCTTACACATTTGCAGTCTGCAGTGTTCTTTGGAGTTTCTGAAGTAAAAATTAAATAAACAGTACTTTAAACTTTGAAGACTTTTAAACATACATACCTATCTATTCTTTTTAAAGAAAAGCTGGAGCATAGGAAACTCTTCCATAAATAAGAATAGCAGTGTTGGATATGTTGATGGGCATAACCTATGGATTCATACAGCAGGACAAGTTCTAAAACAGAAGTTAATTAGCTTCTTTGGGCATCCTAGAAATCTCTTTTGTATTTTTAGACAACTGCAAAGCAAAAATAAAGTAAAACTTGGGGTGGAAAATGAACTGTTGTTAGCAGTTTAAAATTCAGTTTAGCCCTGTGATATATTTAAGTCCTGGAAAGTCCTCTTTGGTTGCATTCAGATGTGAAAATCTTGGTGGTCATGCTGCTGGGGTCTCATTCACACCGGCTTGTGCCACATGTGCACTTTGTGCACTGCATTTATAAACATCCCCTTCATGCTTGCAGTATTCAAGAGCCAGGTCCATTAATGGCAATGGCTCTGTTGCAGCAGCTTTGGAAAGGAAGCTTGCAGAGCTTTTCTGGTATAAGGAGAAATGAGCAGATCATATCTAATGAGATTTCTGGATCACAAATGAGGGAGTTTTAGATAGGAATCTGAATGTAAAGAGGCTTAAACTCAGTGAACCTCTGAACTTCTGGAAATTTGCCACGAATCTGTGGGAAAAGTTAGGAAAGAGTTGTTGCTGGGTGATATGCCTGAGGAGATTAACTGCTTTCCACAGTGCAGTTCAATGTGGTATTATTATATAAAACACTGAAGTGGTTCAAATATCCCTTAGGCTAACATGTAATCTCAGCCACATGTGTAATCCAATATCTGAGTATTGTTTCACTCTGCATTTTAACTGGATTTAAACTGGTGATTTGAGTCTAGGAACCCACAGGCACCACCCCAGAACCTACAATATCAGCGCGTTCAGGATTTGATACACAATAGACTCCATTAAAATTCGTTTACCATTATCTGATTGCACAGTTAACATCATTCTGCAAATAAGGAGGTTTATTTACTGGCCTCATCCAGGGAAAAGTAATGCTTTATCCATAACAGCATGTTAGGTTTCAAATTGTTTACGTTCTTGGAGGAAGTGTAGAAGCTACTGCTTGAAGAGGTTAGAGGACATATAAGTTTATGGGTCCTTTTGGAAAACATGCTTGAAGCAAAAGCTAAATTAAATTACTCAACTAACAGACAACAGAGAGAACATTGTGTCTTGGCAAACTGAATTTACTATGTTATATTTGAATAAAGACATCTAAACTATGAAAAGAAGTTCCCAGATCTTATCATGATACAGTAAAGAACTACATCTTTTTTTTTGGCTGTACTCACAAGTTTTACTTGCAAGTTACAACCTTTGTCAATTTGCTGATGGTCTTAGATAAAGAGTCTACAATAAAATTATCTGTGGGTTTAGGTAGAACACTTAGAAGGTTAGAAAATTTATAATCCATTAATGAAAAATTCTGAGGTTTTTAATTATTTTTCCTTCTTTTTCCATGTAAAGTTAGATGTCTGTTAATTTAACAAGTCACAATTTGAGATTTTTCCTTAAAGCTCTCCTTTGAATTATGTAAATTGTCATCCCATGGAAACCTTACATTATAAACTTCAAAGGAGTCTCACAAAGCCTTGAGGTGAAATTAGGGGAAAATTTAAAAAAAAAAAAAAAAAAACCTCTCTCCTGTGGAACTGAATACATGGGAAATCATGTCTGTACAACTGAAGTTTGCTTTGAAATGCTGGGTTAGCACTACCACGAAGTACCAAGTGGGAAGCTTCAAATGATGGCTACTGTACATGCTGAATCACAAAGGCTGGGCTCCTACAAATTGTAACTGCTGCTCTTTTGTTCCAGAAAACCTTTTGTAATGATTCATATATTTTTTCTTCGAATGAAAATACTGCACTGAGTCAATGTTAGGGCATGTTATATTCTTTGAATGTGTTTTAGTCCAGAAATAGAATCATAGAATAGTTTGGGTTGGAAGGGACCTTAAAGATCATCTAGTTCCAACACCCCTGCCATAGGCAGGGACACCTCCCACTAGATCAGGGTGCTCAGTGCCTCATCCAGCCTGGCCTTAAACACTTCCAGAGAGGGGGCATCCACAACCTCTCTGCCTGTTCCAAATAGGTATAGAAATGCAGTGAGGGGCAAATATAAAGTAGTTCAACATTTCATAATCTTACGAAGGCAGAAATATATCCTTTTTCCTAAAATATGTGCTTTTCCTTCTAATTCTTGTTAGTTATCAGATACTGATTGTATCTTGCTGCTTTACTGGCCTGTTGTGTTGGTCTGGCAGTTCAGTTCTTGTTCAGTTCAGCTGGGTGTACTTTCTTGATCCTGAACTAACTTTGCCCTCTCCTTGCAAAACCACAGCTGCTATAAAGGAAGAATAAAATAAATATATTGAATGTTTCTGGGTTGGTTTTTTTTTTTCAGTTTATTTTAAAAATACTTACATAAGCCTTTGACATCAAGTTTTGAAGTATACAAGTCACCAGTTGTTATTTTCACAATCCTGATGACTGTGAAGTAGATGCTGTTCATAAATTCTTTGATACCCTTTGATATCTTTGCTGCTTCAGGGACAGAACACTACACAGCTTGAAGCTTTAACCCTAAAATAATTGAAAAGAATAAAATATAGTATACCTCTACTTGATTTTAATAAATAATCTGGTGAATAAAATGTACTTTTTTGCCTTTTATAGTGAGAGCTCAAACTTAAGAAGAAAGAGATGGTATGTGTCAGCAATCACAGATACAGCAACTCTTTTTTCTTTAGGAATTAAACAATTGTCTATTATGGGTGGTTTATTCTTGCAATCCTGTTTGCATTACTCAAAGAGAAAGAAGTATTGCCTTAACTTTGCATATGTAGGGGGAAAAATAATTCCTGAAAGGAATTTTCCTTATCTTCTCATACTATTACGGAGTTTCCATCACTCCACTGTTCCTAAATCCCTTTGACATTTTCATAGCTGATGCTTATAATCTCATCAAGCCACTGGATGTTTCTACTGATTTTCTTAATATGAAAAGCTATTGAGTCTACTTCAAAACTTGCTGTTGTTGTACATGTGGGATGGGAATTTTAAATCATTACTTATAAAAATCTGTATTTGTTGTTGAATGTTTTCAGTCTTCATGTATTCTTGGCAGTCAGCCTTGATATTGGAAAAAAAGGTACTGAGAGCTCTGTCTTCAAAGCTGTCTTAAAAGTAGAGTTCATGGTCTTACATTATCACCATTTGCATTCAACAGTTAAGTGAAGCTACAAAAGCTGGAATTGTGACTGGAAATTGTGATTTTATCCAGAACTCATAAAGGTTACAATGTTTTGATCGAGCTCGTAATGATGAAAGCAAGTTACTCTGATAGGTTTTAGGGATGCTTTATAACATTTTATTGTTCCAATCTGTTTTCTGATGAGAGTATTTATAAAAAGAGCAAAGAATATCTACTCAGGCCATATCCAGCAGCCAAGTATAAGACACTGAAGACTTTTTTCGGGATATTGGTATGTTTGTGTGGGATGGGAGAACTGAGGTTGTTTGGTTTGTTCAAATTAATTCAATGAAGCTGAAAAAGTGGAATTAACTATTCAGGGGTGAAAAATGGAACATAAACAGTTTGAGTCTGTACAAAACCAAAACAATGATGTTTTATTCCAGATCATTTAAACATTGACCAATTAATAGTGCACTTTCATGACATGTGTACATTGATCTGAGACCATGCTGCTAGTGGATAAGAACTCTCCCCTTTGCTCTCTCTTGCTGACTGTACCCAGTGTTTCCATTGCATCTCTTCCTGTGGGCACTTGTGTGTGGATAAGTTGGACCAGTTTGCTGACAGAACTGAAAACTGAAGTTAGAAAAAATAATGTGTGTGTCAGCAAGCAGCTCTTACCTCCCTGATGCTCACTGGTGCATGGGAAGCAGTGAATGGGAGGGGGGCTGTTGCTCTCCTCACTAGCAATTCACTGCTAGACCAGTAAGGCAGCTGTGAAATCCCATGCAGCCTCACCTATACAGACAGCATTGGGTTTACTTATTAAAAGAGTAATAAAATAATTTGAATTTCAGGTTTTTTTTTCACATTGATGTTCTTAGATATGATCCTTAATTCCTCTCATGATTGCTATTAAGTTCCTCATGAAAATGGAAAGCAATATTTGTGGGTCAGTTCTGGTTCTTTGGAAGATAAAGAAAGGCTGGGGTAGGANGGCAGTGAATGGGATGTAGGCTGGATATAAGAAAGAAGTTCATCACTGGGAGGGTGGTGAGACACTGGAACAGGTTGCCCAGAGAGGTTGTGGATGCCCCCTCCCTGAAGATGTTTAAGGCCAGGCTGGATGAGGCTTTGAGCAACCTGATCTAATGGGAGGTGTCCCTGCCCAAGGCAGCGAGGGGTTGGAACTAGATGATCTTTAAGGTCCCTTCCAACCCAAATCGTTCTATGATTCTGTTACATTCCCAGTGAGTCCAGAAAGGTCAAAACCATAAGCCTTTTATTTTATTCTTTGGCCAAAAGTATGTAGCAGAGATGAGACTTGGCATTTTCTCATCTGTTACATATTCAGCTTTTGTCACTGCAAATATGTAAGAAGCATGTGCTGTTGCTACTTTGTTTCTGTGTTTGGGATTGTTGGGGTTTTTAGTTGGATTTCCTGTTAGTTCTTGGGTTTATAGTCAGTGAAGCCTCAGTAGTAGTTGTTATACTTAAATTGATTATGCTTTTAAGGTGACATGTTTTAATGTTCTATATCCTTATTTGGAAGTAATTATTTCATGGTATGATATAGAATCATAGAATAGTTTGGGTTGGAAGGGACCTTAAAGATCATCTTGTTCCAACCCCCCTGCCATGGGCAGAGGGCTTTTAGTCATTGATCCCGAATGGAATGTAAAATTTCTGAATGTGGGTTTTTAAACGACAGAAAAAGAAAATTGACTGGTAGGTTTCTGTATCTCAAATCCAGCACTTAATTTAGAAAACAGCTAGAGATTGCAGAGCATTTGTATTACAGTGTACAGATCACATTGATCTTTCAGGAACTTCTTACTTATTCTCCTTTCTTCAAGCAATTTCGTTTGAACTTTCCCAAATATCCCCTGTGACTGCCTGTCACTATCTTCTCACAGGATTGGGAGCTCTCCAGGCAGGATCAGCCCTGCTCTCTGACTGCTGCTCTGCTTAGCATCACTGCTGAGCACATGGCTGCTGGTTTGAAGTCTGCAATCTTGACATAGTGTATTTGAACAAGGACTGACTCAGATAGATGCAAGTCTTAACCTGCTGGCTGCATTTACTTTGTGCCTTACCTACTGTCACAGGAGTTTTGGGGATGAAATAGATAAAATAGGAAAGACTAACAGATGAAATCATGAAAGGCATATGCAAGTGAGTTTTCAGTTGCTATTTTGATTGTCTATCATTACATTTCTGTATGACTCAATGCTGGAGAAACGGGTCAGATCCCATATAAAGAAATCTGAACTGAAAAAAACCCCAGGTTTTAAATTCACTGGCAATGGAAAGAAGTATACTTAGTGTTAAAGGCTTATGATACCTGCTTGTTGTCTAGGTGAGGGTGATAACAAACGTACTTGTGTTTGCTTTTCTTTGTTACAACACAGGCACATTTTTAATACAGAGAGAAATTAATTTCTATGAAGAGAAATACATAAATATATTGGTAAGCTGCTGCTATGTATTTGTTAACAGAAAGGCTTTTTTCTGTAGATCAACATATTGTGCATGCTGGAGGCTAGGTGACTTTATTTTTCTTCAAGTTTTCTAATCACACAGTATTTTAACTTTCTATTGCCCACATTTCAACATGCTACATCTGACTTCAGACAACATTCAAGATATGTGTAACTTGATTTACTAGAATAAATTGATGGATTAGGTCTTGTATATGTCCAGGTTATCTCTGTCAGGAGTTCTTAAAAAGTTTTTTCCTTAAGAATTCCTGTAAATTTTTTACATTTACAACTAGGCATAGTCCTATCAGGAATTTACATTTATTCTAGATACAGCACCGACATTTCAAGTTCAACTTGCAACTAGAAATTCTTTGGGTTGGGTATTTCTGTGAGGTTTTTTGGGGTTTTATTTGTTTTTTTTGTAACTTATGCACCAGTACTCTTGCTGACCTCCATTTAAGGTTCTTGTTAAGTGCAAAATTTCATGTCCTAGATGTTGAACCGTGTGTGGTTTAAAGAAAAAAATCCCTCGGTTTGCACTTTTAATGACCCAAACTTTCATTCATCATAGAATCCTGCTCTTAATCTGTTCTAGGATCTCTGCCATAATCTTATCGCCTTAATTATAGTCCCCAAAAATGCAAAAAATGTTATATAACTCTTTCTGAACTTGTTTGGGCTTCTTATAGACATGCTTACATGGCAGGAAAAACATTATACAGTCCAGCAGTGGCACAGGGGGAAAGTCATGCAAGCAACAGTCAGTATCTGCTTTATGGAAAAGAAACTTGTACAGTGTAGATAAGAAATTAATTTTGAAACATTAAACATTATATCCCAGAGAATATTTCCATTATGGTTCTCTGAAGACTGAAACTAAGTAAATTTTAGTTTGTTGAATTAAAGTTATTGCACTTTCTTATGAAGTTGGGTTCTAACAGATTTTAAATGCATGCCATAAAGTTACTTGCATCATCTTTCTGTAATTTAGTAACTATAACTTCATTGTTTTCACATAAATAACTTTGGGATTTACACATGTTGTAAATTCTGTACCTGTACAGGTTACCCAGCTAGAATCAGACTTTTTACCTTTTCACATTGTGAAAGGTTTCTGTATTTCCTTTCCTGGGGTCTCTCAAAAGAAGAACTTGTCATGAAAAAATTAAACCAGCCCTACATATTGTTGCCTAAGGAAACCAGTTACAACTTCATCATTAATGTTGGCTTAATTATAATGCTAAAGGCAAGAAAAAAGGAGTAACTGGATTTTATTTTCAGTTAACAAATCTTGTGTGTATAGATTAAAGGTTTTTAAGGACATTTTTGTGAAGATCTGATGACTTTGAGTTGTTCATTAACTCTGAGTTTCCTTGTTTATTTGTGCATACTTTTTTGGTATCCTCAGACTCTACTTTGTTTTAAATCTGTCATGTTTTAATACTTTTTTTTTAAAATGTTAAATAACAGGCCATAAAATTTAGGCAAAAGCAAGATCAAATTGACCAATCTGCCCAGAACCACAAAATCTCCCATCTAGGCAGTGCAAACAATTTTATTGTGACAGTAAATCAGGCCATTTGCAGAGAACTCAAACTCATTTGGTGGGAGCACAACAAAAGCAGTTTCCACAGGATTAATGTTGTGAATAGACTAGTCTGTGTCAAAGTGTTATGAGAAATTCATAACACATTGTGTATCTGAAAAATGTTGGCAGTTGAATAATTTAATGGAAATGGTCTGTAGTTTAATGCATTTGTGGGTACAGACAAGAGAGTCGCAAAAGTGTTGCGGAAGCATTTTTGCTGATGTTGAGGCCATCAAGATTATTGGAAAATATGGTATATATGCAGGGATGGAGTGATCATGATTGGTGAATAACACATCCTTCTCTGGAGACATTCAGAGTCCAACTGGATGTGTTCCTATATGACTTGTTCTAAGTGTTCCTGCTCTGGCAGGGGGATTTGACTAGATGATTTTTGAAGTCCCTTCCAATCCCTACTTCATACTAGCTTATGAATACCTGAAGGGGGTGTACAGAAAGGTTGGGGTAGGACTTTTTAATAGGGTAGGTGATGGAAGGTCTAGAAATAATGGATGTAAATTGGAAGAGGGTAGATTCAGGCTATATATAAGAAAGAAATTCTTCATGGTGAGGGTAGGGAAACAGTGGAAGAGGTTGCTCAGAGAGGTTGTGGATGCCCCCTCCCTGTTGGTGTTTAAGGCCAGGCTGGACAAGGCACTGAGCAGTCTTATCTATTGGGAGGTGTCCCTGCCTATGGGATCTTGAAGGTCCCTTCCAACTCAAACTATTCTATGATTCTGTGATTCTGCAATCTGAATGTCAAAGCTACCATTAAACAACCACCATCATCTCACTATGTCCCATTAATTGTAACTCTTAAGTTCTGTTATATGGACTCCACATCTATAACATACAGGATACAAAAGCTGTTGATATTTAGAAACAGCTTGCTTGCATAGCTATATTCGGGGTTTTTTAGTAGATATCCAGACTTCCAGTTCTTGTGTGTTTAGTCTTTGAAGTTTCTGGATTGCAGTCAAGAATAATTGTGCTATATTGAGGGGTACGTCACTTTTTCATTTTGATAATGGAGAACTGCTTGTGTAACTTCTTGGCTTTGGTGGTTGCCACGTGAGAGTTTTACTTGAAGATCACACTGACACAGAAAGTCATTGTTTTACTTCCCCTGTGTTAGAGCTATAAAAGTCACCCATGTGTAACTGGTGACAGTGAACATCTGCACTACCACTGACATCCTTGTATCTGTAATGAAGTCTGACAGAGGAGTCCAGGGTCTTCTACAGATCTCCCTGGAGCAGGGTACTTTTCTAGCCAAAGTTCTCCAACTGCATTTCACTTTAGAATCCTTTCTCCATTAGTGGTGATTGTCTGTCCTAGTAGAGGCTTCATTCAACTGTGACTAGTTGGCCGTCTCCTCTAAAATGGATTTTTAAGAACTTTGCTTTGGCAGAGACTGTCTGTCGGGAGTTTGGCTGCTGCTTTTGGACTGCAAAGATCATCTGCATTTATTTTTAGAATGTATGTGCACTTTATTTTCTCATATCAAGGCTATTTCTTACCAGGCAATGTCTTTCTTAGCATTTTTAATTCAGTTTTCTTTGGAAGGTGTAAAAGTAACATGTAGTAGCAACATTTGGGAAGTCACTTGAAACTTTGGATTTCTAGCCAGCATCTGCATCTGTATTGCTGCCTCTGAATGAAGAGAGTGACTTCTGAGCCCTCCAAAGCTGCCGGAGCATTCATTTTGCTCCCTCAACCTCTGCTTTTTTTGACTTCTATTTTTGATAGGCCTAAAATAAATATTGCAGAGGTATCCAAGAATCCTTGGAGGGTTGGGGAT
This sequence comes from Turnix velox, assembly GCA_013400935.1. NCBI lineage: Eukaryota > Metazoa > Chordata > Aves > Charadriiformes > Turnicidae > Turnix > Turnix velox. The sequence continues at coordinate 130,635 of VZTY01022934.1, forward strand.
GAGGACAGAGTTGGTGTGAGTGTATCTCCTTACATGGCACTCATCACAATAGTACTTGTGCTAAACATTCCTCTTCTATGAGGTTCACAGTGATATTTGCTTGCATTTATATTTATCTGAACCAATTTTTACAGTACTTTGAAGTTGCTCCAAGATCTTCAAGTCTTCTGTGGCAACAAGTTTAGAGGAGAGGACTCCAGAATGAAAAGCACCAAGAAAGTATATTGGTGTACAAAGAATCTTATGTAACAAATCTGATTTATTTTTTTCTTCATCCCCTTTACTGCCCAACCCCTTTTCTATGCTAGTCAAGGCCTTTGTTATAGCCACAGCCCAGCTGGATGCTACTTCCTCTGCTTAAGTGAAGTTCAAGAAACCAGCTGCTGCTTAAAAGAAAACTGCTTATTGTTAAGTTCCTCTTCTTCCCTCTGCCAAGGTTAAACACATCCCTTCTCCGTCAGCACCTCCAGTGTTATGTGTCCCTAGATATAACGGGGCACGCCTTCAAGGATATAAACCTGCTCTTTACCACATTACCTGCTGACAAGACACAAAGATACACAACAGTTTCTAAAGTTGACTTAATTTTAGCCAGCCACACTATAGTTTCCCTTACTTTAGGGAATTTTTCCTTCCAGAAATGTAATGCAAGTTAAAATTCTGGTACTGGGGAACTCATTGAGGACTTCTAGGAAGATGTTTCTGTTACTTTTCTTGCTCTTGACTGACTCTTTATCACTTATATAAGAAGAGGGAGTTTTTGGGGCTTTTTTTCCCTCCTCCTTATAAATCTCTGAGGAAGCTTTATAAAATCTTGTACTCTGGAATTTTAAATACAAAAAGTAATATGATATTTTCCAAAACTCTTAAGTGTTTTACCCAAACTTACCTCCAATAGGAAGCAAAGGGTAAAGATTATGTTAATCTTCCTCCTATAGGCAAAAAGCTATTTATAAAGTGATATAGAAAAATTCACTACTGTACTGATATTTCCTGTGTAATTCAACCTTCTGAGTATTCAGTATGACATGGTCCTTAATTCTATGATTGTGTACATTTTTTCCCCAGACCATTTCTGTAGTAAAAAAGGAGGTGTCTTTTCCTGTATCTGTGATAAACAGAGCGACGCCTTGTTTAGGTACCGATTGTAAACCTTAGGCTAATTTGTTTCCCAGACTGTGTATTCATGGCTCTTTTACTGTGCTGCCTTGAATTCTTCACAAAACAATAAACAGGGTACCCCGTGGGAGCTACTGGAAATGCTGTGACCATTTTACAACCTTGGGTACAGAGAGATCATTGCTATAATCTTCGACAATTTTGGTTATGTAAAATGTTACCTATGCCTAGATTAATTTTGCCTAACTGTAGCACCAAACTTGGAGATAAACCTTGCCTTCATGTAGGCTGCTGAGCTTCACAAAATTAAGGATCATCCTCAGCTACCTTAGAGTTGGATGGAATAAAGGTATTCCCAGAGCATATTGGATTCTGTCAAGTGTTAGTGTTTTATACTGTATGAACAACACTTAGTTTTAATTCAGATATCACTATTAATGTCCAACCTTCTCCAGAGAGAATGCAGAAGAGAAATAGGTAGCAACCAACTCTTAAACACTTCTGAGAGGCCTGACTAGTAGGGTTGTTAATGGAACCAAGGCATGTTTAGAGTGACAGTTAATTCTAAAACCATCATTACACTAAAAATCAGCTTCATTTACATTTCTTTTAACTTTCCTGTAGTAATACAGTGGCATTTCAGAAGAAAACGTGATCATTCTCTAAGTAAACATCAAACTGCAGGCTATAGGCAAAGGGGGAATAGGTGAGGGTGTGCAAACACTCTTAATTCTAGGATTTCTGGGGTTTTGACTGTTTGCTGCTGTAATGCCCTTTTACATATTCTTGTGTATGTTTTTTATTGTTAATTTAGAAAATGCATACACATTTTTGTTTGTATATATCTATTCACAGTGATGGGATATCAGCCTTAGTCCTTTCACCGTGAATCCAGCTTTCATTGCTATGAATGATTTCACTTACTTCAAGAATGTACATGATTTGGCTCTAGTTTTATCTGCTTCTTGTCTCTGAGTAGATATACTATTTATTTTCTTCAGAGACATCTGTTCTTTGGTTTACCTTGATTGGTTTCACTAAGTTTGTTGTAAATCTCCAGTAAAGTAAAGTCTCCAGCAATGTCAGAAGTCTATCATAAATACCTTTATCAGAGAGACTTCAGTAATGTATGTGTTGTTGTGGGTATAATGGAAAGTCTACTCTTTGATGACAAGAGAGTTTTAAGGTTTATTTTCACCTCCTAGTTTGTACATCATCACTTCTATTCAGATTCAGAGGAACTGAAAGTTAAAATTAAGGGCTTTTCCTACATCTTTCAATGGGTCATTTCCTGGAATGGATATGTTTTATGTCGTTTTCATGTGGTATTTCACTATATCCAGCAGTCTGTGTATTTTGAAGAGTGTGGAATCAATTGAATGTGACATGGGAAGCTTGTGTAGAGCAAGGATTACTGTAAAGCTGTAACGTGCATCTTTCACAGTATTTTTTGTAGCCCTAGCATCTATCTTGGTTTTGTATCTTCACCTGAGGACATTGTTTCTGAATTCACATCTCTCCTAGAGAACGGCAGGATTACTTTTGTCTCTCCAGTGGAATCCTGAGAATGCTATCTAAAGTGTTAGTGTGAGTTTATCTGTAGCAAACCAAAAAAAAAAATGCTTGCTGGCTTTTTCTTTTTATCTGATTATCCTACCTGTCCATTGGGAGATAGTGTGCTGGGCTGCCATTTAATGCATGTCTGTGATTCACATGGGGAACTCATCATGAACTTTCATTGAAGCTGTGTGTTGACTCTTTGTGATAGTCCTCAAAGGCTGAGTCTAAGAAGAAGTTAATTTTAAAAGCACTTAGTTTGATTGTAGCCACACTGGTTTTCTTTCAGCATTTCCAGAACTGCTTATGAACTGTGTTGGAAGATTTTTAACCAGAGCCAAGTTTCTAAAAGGCAGCAAATCAATTGGCTAAGATGTTGAAAAGTTGTTTATGAAAATTCCAGCATCTAAATCCAGTGTGAAACAGTGCTTTATATATTATTTTAAAATAATTGACAATCATTTTCCATATAAGATATCAACAAATTAATATTGCATCATAACAATTCATTGTCCAAATAAACCAATACTAGGTGTTACAAATCCATCAGTACTTAGCCACTTTGCTGCTGTGCTCAGTGACAAAATACATGGATGGCAAAAGTGCTGATGTTATTTTTTAGCAATTCCCTCAAACAGGATCACAGAATCATGGAATTATTGTGGTTGGAAAATACCTTTAAAATACTTGAGTCCAGACGTTAACCTCACACCTCTAAGTCCACCATTAAACCATGTCCCCAAGTGCCACATCTACACATCTTTTAAATATCTTTAGGGTTGATGACTCAACCACTTCCTGAATGGGCAGCCTGTTTTCATACTTGATTTTAGTGAAGAAATTTTTCTTAACATCCAGTCTAAACCTCCCGTGGCACAATTTTAGGTCATTTCCTCTTGTGTTATCGCTTATTATTTGGGTAAATAGCCCAACCCCCAGCTTGTTGCACCTTCCTTTCAGGTATTTATAGGGAGCAATAATGTCTTCCCTCAGCCTTCATTTTTCCAGGCTAAAATACCTCCATCAGCTGCTTCTCATAAATGTTGCTCTCCAGACCCATCACCTGCTTTGTTACCCTTCTGTGGACCTGCTCCAGCACTGGGAACTGCTCACTTGGGGCTTGGATCCCCAGATATATGATTCATGGAGCCTGCTGAAAAGGGAAGAAACAAGCAGGATAACATTACAGTTAGATTTATGCTAATTTCTTATTTCTGCAGTTTCTGCTGTTGGTAATGGGATGTATAATCTTATCAAATATCCATAGTATCTGTTTAACCTCAGATACTAGTTTTCCTCTGCTACACAGAAGCAAGTTGTTTCTGTTCACAGAGAAATCAATTGTGCAGATTCTGGCTGCACAATTAGCGAAATTCCTTGGGTCTGGGAAATATTGTTCAGTAGATGTATTCCTTGGCTATTTCTCCACCTCTGCTCCCACATTCCAGAGGGGTCTGTCTCAAAATGTAGCTCTGCTTTTTATTGCCTGCAAGTCTCTACTGATAAGCAACACCACAAAGGTGTTATTTCTTCAAGAACTGAACTCTTCTTTCATACTGGGAGAAGAATTAGTACAGACATGAGTGATAGGTTCATATAGTGTTATAGTAGCAGATCAAACTCAGTATACAAAAAAAACTCTACTACTTTATAATTGACCATATAAATCTCAATAAAGTGTCATAAAATTGGCTTAAATTAAGTGTTGTACTACCAGGGGAAAAAAACCAAAAAACATTACATTGCCAGAATGCTTATTTCACGATTGTTGTTGCTGATCTTATTGGGTTTTACATAATTAATTTTTTTGTATGTTTTTATTTCATGTATTTGGGCAGAGGTTTTCTTTCTCTTTTGCATTTAGTGAGAATGAAAGGCTTCTAGAGCTTTACGTTTTAGACAGATTACAAATGAGGAGTGAATGATACAGTATGGACTAGAATTTTTCTTCTGTGTCCACTGCCTAGCTGAAATAGAAAAAGTGAATTTTTCCTTTCTCACAGTTTTACTTCCAGTCCTCATCAGACCAATAGGATTTGCAACCTGTAATGAAAACAGAAAAAAATAAAATTGAACTACTACAGTGATTTCAAATTGTGGATTGTGTGAAGGTTTAAGTCAGTATTTTGCCCTACTCAACATTTGTACAGTAGTATCTAGTGCCAGTACTGTGGTGGTTTAGTTGGTTAATGTCTAGTACTATTTAACAGAGTACATCAGCTTCATGACTGATCTAAGTAATCACAGATCCATTGTTTCAGTTGAGTTTTGACTTGCCTGTACCAGTGAATAGTTGTTTTTTTCCCCTATGAGATAATATTACCAAAAGCTTGCCAAGAACTTAATACCATGTTGGAGTTAGATTTGTAGAAGCTTACTACATCTTGTGACCTCAATTTACTTTAACTTACTTGTTTTCTGCTCTGGTAAGACATAAATAAACAAGCACTGGAACACTACAGAGAGGACAGTGCAACTCAGGTCACCACCATGGCCACCCCTTTCCAAGGGATAAGCACCTTGTCATTCTATAAGCCAAGATAACCTTGGCAAGGGTCCAGCAACTCGTTGTGTTGTGATGGAAATCAACTCTTGGAAGCAGCCAGTTCACTGTCCAGGGTGTTAAAACATTTTTTTCAATAGAAAAGCACTGTATTTAAATAAGGTGAAAAGACTAACCTTTAAACCTCACTAGAGAAAAAAGTTGTAAGGCTTGCTGTTTAGGCTAACACAGAATTTATAGGTTCAGAAGGACAGAATACGGGTCCAACTTGTCCCACTGTGTTTTATTCTTCATATCATCTAATTTCAGAATAATTAAAATTAAGGGAATTATTTTTTCCCCCATCCTTTAATAACAGTAAGTCTGAATGATATCTTCCCAAGTCTGGTTTTCATGGTGTAGTAAAATCTCATGTAGCAAACCCAGGGAGGTCCCAGTTTTGCTCACTGTGGAAGAGCTGACTTGAGGCCTTAGAAGGAGCAGGATGAAGTATAACATGCTCCTGCAATCACTAGGTGGTGAATAGACCCATACTGATGGTTGCCAGACTGCCTTTAGGGCTCATGGGGAAACCTTTGGTATCACACTTAGACTCTTTTTCTGGCAGGGTGGATTTAATTGAAGTTTGGTGGCTGGAGGAGAGGGGTATCTGCTTTCATTTGCCTGTGGAGCATTGTTGACATTGGGTCAAAATAAATTAGTTTTTTTTTTTCCTGGTTTGTGGAATTTGAAATTTAAAATGTTTAGTAAAAGTAATTATTCTCTCACTACTGTCTTGGTAAGAGTAAGGACAGTTGTCTTGTAAGTAAGGATTATAAAAGTAAGACTTCTAAGTAAGGTTTATGCTGGTTCTGATCCCTCAGTATGTTGGACTAAAGTGGAAATTAACCCCAGTGCTGCATTAATTTCAAAAACAGGAAGGACTTGTAAGGTGAAATGACTAAAAAGTGCCATAGTAGCAGTAAATTGCTTTTGGTGGCAATTTTTTAACTAGACAATACATGAAAAGGGTGCTTTAAATTATAATCAAATAAAGGAATTCTTTCCTACCTCGGGCAGTGGGACCTTCCTCATTTGAGACTGAACTTTCCAAACTGAAGATCTTCCCATCTGCTGTGCTAATAAAGTAATTTTCTGATCTTTCCATATTCTCTGTAATTTCAACCCCAGTGCAACATACAAAGCACATACCCTCTGAAAATGTCCCTCACTGAGTGCACTTCATACTTATAAGAACTTGACCTGAATGATATAACCAAAAAGCACCCTGAAGCTTGCAAAGCAATAGCATCCTAAGTAATAACCTGTTCAATACTGATGAAGGTCTGTTTCTGGCAATGTAATATCTGTAACAGCTGAAAATATAGAAAGAGAAAAAGGAGACAAAAAGCTTTGGAGCTTTATTTCTTGCTCTGGTATCATAGTTTTGTTTTACTTCACAGAATCAGAGAGTGCCAGGGGTTGGAAGGGAGCTCGAGGCATCATCCAATCCCCCTGCCAGAGCAGGAACACCCAGATCAGGTCACACAGGAAGGGGTCCAGACAGGTTTTGAATGTCTCCAGAGAAGGAGACTCCACACCCTCTCTGGGCAGCCTGTTCCACTGTTCTGTCACTCTTACTGTGAAAAAGGTTTTTCTTACATTTCTGTGGAACCTCCTGTGTTCCAGTTTGCACTCATTGCCCCTTGTCCGATCATTGGAGGTCACTGAGAAGAGCCTGGCTCTATCCTGCTGATACTCACCCTTTACATACTTATAAGCATGAGGTCACTTCCTGAACTACAGCAGCTGAAATTATTATTTTATTCCTGCTCATTGCAGACATTGAAGCCAACCAAAACTTGTTTCTAGGTTAAAATGGAAAAAAAAACCCTAGTCTGTCTGTTGGAAGAATACAAACTTTTTTTTNCTTGTCCGATCATTGGAGGTCACTGAGAAGAGCCTGGCTCTATCCTGCTGATACTCACCCTTTACATACTTATAAGCATGAGGTCACTTCCTGAACTACAGCAGCTGAAATTATTTTATTATTTTATTCCTGCTCATTGCAGACATTGAAGCCAACCAAAACTTGTTTCTAGGTTAAAATGGAAAAAAAAACCCTAGTCTGTCTGTTGGAAGAATACAAACTTTTTTTTCCAACAGATGTTTGAAGTTCTGTGAGTCAGCATCTACTTTAGATTTTTCCTATATGCAATAAGTGAATCTGAAAGTGATCCCATGTCACAAAAGTAAAATGCATTTATTTTGAAAAGTATTTTAGAAACAAAGATAAATATCCTTTGTTGTGAAATTATTTTATAATATTATAATTTTCAGTTTCAATTATTCTTTAGAAGGGTAATCTTGTACAACCATCATGTTCCAGTATATCATATGAATCTCTGTAAAATCCCCTTTACATAGATACCAGTAATTTAAAAGACTTAAGGGATTTTGTTGATTTTGTTTGGATTTCTGTTTGTAGTCTACAGCTTGGAAACAGTCTTTATATGTAAGTGTACATCCCTGCCTTGCTTTGTAGTATTTCAGTGTGATCAGAACACACATACGTATAAAAGACACAGTAAAAAAAAATCAGGTCTCATTCAGCAATCAGATCTTCAGATTGTCCCCACAGTCACTGCAGAGTCTTTAGATCTGGCTAACTAGAAACTTGGAACCATAATGAGCTTTATTCAGAACATGATATTCTAAAGGAGATTAATTTTTTTTAATGCCCTACATTCTTGAAAGTACAGGCTTTTCATGAAAGCTTGTGATTGATCAATGGAATTTTTGGACTATGTTTTTACATTTGATCTGCATCACTGCACTTTAGCAGATGTCACACTTCATTGATAGATACAGCGGGAAAAGGCTTTGAAATTGGTTTCCAGAGTAGAAAGACTTGGTACACAAGAGTTATGTGACCTCTGTTCATTCTGTTTTTTTTCCAAAGATTTTCTTTTTAAATATTTTTTCATAGATTAATGTTAGTTCATTAAGCCAATTAAGAACTGAAAGCCTGAGACAAGGAAATCTGAAGTCTCTTTTTCAAAATTTAGTTGAAACTAAACATGACCATTATATTTTATACTCTTATTCTTTCAGGCTTCTGCATATCATTTCACTCTTTGTCCTGATGATATCTATATCATCTCCTTTGTTGTTCTTTTATAACAATTGCTATAATAATGCACTTATTCTGGAAAGAATTACCATCTTCACTAGATAACAATCTTTTAAAAAACTCCATTTTGTGTATGTTTTTATATATTTCTTGGTACCTTGTAATTATTTTTGTCACCTATGAAAACAAGAACTGTCCTACCAGCTGAGTGGTCTGCTTAATCCATTTTGTTGCAATAAGGAGGCTATTTAGAGAGGGCATCTAGGTGCCACTTTCTGTAGCATCTTCACCAGCAGCCAGAATTATGGGTGGATTTTCTAAAAGACTTCTCAGCTTTGTTCTTTTGACTATCTGCATATGTATCTGCTATCCATGAATGTTTCTAATCCCCATTGGAAGTAGCTGATTCAGCTTGCCTCCACATTTAAAGCAGCAAATTCCTGAAGTTCACTAATTACTGTGTGAGGAAACACATGATGCTTTTACCCATTCTACTACTCTCATCAGTGTCCCAGTTCTAGTATTGCAGGGCTGCATGTGCGGCAGTTCCACATTCATCTTATCCACCATCTTCTTGATGATGTTAATCTAGTCAGATCTTGTATGAGGACTGTTTCATCCCTGTCATCATTTCAGTTGCCCTTGTCTGTACTCTCTTTACTTCCACTGCATCCTTCTCAAGTTGTCTAGGCTAGAACTGCACATGTTATTCAAAATGTGGTGACACAGAGATTTTTATGTGGCAGTAGAGTCATACCCTCAGGTTTTTTTCTCAGTGATCTTCCTATATGAGGTTTTACTGGCTTTTTTGAGGGCTGCTGCACCTTGAGCCAATGATTCAGAGAACTGTCAACAAAAGCACCAAAATGTTTTCACAAAGTTTTAACTCTCTTCCTAGTTCATTGTCTTCCTAGTTCAGTTTCAGATATTTTTCACATAGAAAGAAGTTATTTTCACCTTATAATTATCTGCTAGGGAGCTGGTTACCTTCT